>JAPEBW010000433.1:0-54652 GCA_027405785.1 Ophiocordyceps robertsii | reverse complement strand
CTCACCTGGCTGCATTGATAACCGAAATACGCGGCCCTGTTTTTTTTATCCCACTAATGGACAGGCAAAAAGTCGTCTGTCCAATCAGTCCGTCGACAGGGTCCAGCTCGGAGTGACGTCCGAAGGCCAAGCAATCCTGCGCGAATACCTCACGGCATCGTCATGGGGCTACCAGCACGCGCCTGGGAGGTTCCTCGCTAACACCCTCTACAGAGCACTCCCGCGCCTGTTCGGGGGGTCCGCTGTAATTCGTCGTGGCCGCCTGCGTGCCTCGACGGCCCAGGTAGTTGGCTTGAAACGCCGCCGACGACGCAGACGATAAAGCCAACGTTTGCCGCCCCGCCGTCCCTTTGGACACGTCCGTGCTGCCGTCGACGGCTGGGACGCATTATTTCAAACAAGATTATCAACGACACGCTGATACGTGCCGCCATGATCCCACGCATCCGGCTTGGCCGTGGAAAGCTACTTGAACCCCCCCCCCCCTTTTTCAGGCCCATCTTCAGAGCTGAGACTCGTCCCGGCGAACGGTGCCCAGTAATATCTCGAAACCTGGAGGCAATCCTGCCCGACTCTCTCTCCCTCATCAAGGTCGGTAGACATGATGACCGTCTTGAGCGGAGCCTGGAGGATAGTCGCAGAAGCTGTGCTTGGTGACGGCCTGATGATCCCAAGCCCGTCCCTTTTTTCCTTTTTTGCCACCAGATGGATTCCTCGTCCGTCGAGAACGGATACGTCGTTAAATCGTTCAGAACTCGTCCGTCGAGGTTACTTTCCCCTTTCCCCCTTACGTGTGTACACGCACGCCTCACCCCCCTTTCTTGCAGCAGAGGCCCACTACTTTCTGGCGAGCTGCCCGTGTCATGGGGCAGCAAGTCGTCACAGCCGGAGGAAACGCGCCGGATCGTCGACCGAAATGAAGAGAGGAAGCGTCAGGCTGAGCGTCTCGGCCCGCAGGCCCATGCCTCGCTCGCAGAGACGACGAGAGCGGGCCGAGGGAGGGGGCCCCGGCGTCGTCGACAACTCCAACCAAAGGATAAAGACCACCTCCGGGCCCTCTGCTTCTCCTTCAATCCAATATCTGGGCGGCGAGTCTGCCGAGAGCAGGAGTGAATGTGCTGCCCGTGACGCTATCCGCACACCCAGCCACGCCAAGGCACCCGAAGCGGTATGAGTATTGCTCCCGCTTGAGAGATGTTCCGCCTCTGAGCCGTGAAAAAAGCCTCGTCTCCTCGGAGTGTGGAGGGGCTCGGGCATGACGAGGTGCCCCCTGCGAAGGAGCCCGAGGCCACTCGAGCTTGCGGGGGCTGAGTGTATAGTTAAGTCCACTGTATCGACGGGGTCAAGTGACAAGAGTTGGAAAAGTAAGCTTGATGGGTGAAGAAATGCCAGCCCTTTTCCATCGAGCAAACAGGCAAACTCTGTCATGGCCGCCACATTGATTACTCGAATCAGCCATCTCATCTCCCTCAGCTGGCCCTGATGCTCAAGTGGGCTCTGTAACTATCAGACACCCTCTGTTGCAGGGGGGTTGTGTTATGGGGATGCTTTCATCTCGGTCCCTGGTTGGGCTGGGAGCAGCCACGCACAAGTCCTACAAGATACCTGAAGATTCCGAGCTAGGCCGCCTTGGTCCGCATTGTCAAGGCAATGGAACATGTTGGTAGAGCTCGGCCGAGCCAAGCGTCGGTTTGGGGGAGGGGGTTGGTAAAACTCTGCAGCAAAACTACGTACCGTCTCTACTGACGCCATGGCTTGTCTCTCGACGCGGACAGAGATGCTGGGAGATGGTATTCCACTCCTCGAGGCCCTGCGTTCTGGGCTTCAAGTCTCGGTGTCGTCAGCGGGCACAGCGTGCTGATAATCAGGCACGGAAGCCCCTGCCGGCCGGCATGCTCGACGTCGATGGAGGGAGATGACGACTGCGTTGCACAACGCCATGAAGCCATTCCGGGGCGTCACAATCATCTGTTCGGCTGCGGCGACGTGTACGGTGCGCCGGGCCATCAGCAGCGCTCTGCCAGTCACCACGAGTGCAGAGACTTGAGCAAGAGAAGGCCGTCCTTGTACTGACGGCATCCAGGCCAAGGCTGAAAGAACAACCAAGAGGACCCTGACGTCGCCGAGTCGCTGGACAGAGCGTAAGCCCTGTCGAGGTCCGGTCGAAGAAGCGCTTGCTAACGTGCTGAACAACGGAGACGGCGCCCACACTGGCGGGCGATGTGGATACGAATGCGAAAAATACGGCTCGATGATGATATGGCGCCGACGAGGCGGAACAGGCAATTCTTGAGCAAGGCATTGGAGCGCGACCATGGCCAACCCTGACTAGGCGTGGTCGTGAGGCGTAATAACGCGCTCGCAGAGCCTCTGAAATCAGAACACCGACACTCGCGTCGAGGGGAAGGGCGATGGGCAAGGCAATAACAATGGACATCCAGACCAACCCCGACTGCATGTGCCGCGAGGACATGGCCGAGGCGACGCCGCGGCAGAAATAACTCGCAGCCGTCTTGCGGAGAAAGGGGCCAGACCAGAGTAGGGAGGGATACCAAGCCTTGCCGAGGATATACCTGTCTGCCGTGGCTATGACGTCGCCGGCGATTGATTTGTTCATGGCCAGGAGAACACCTTTGCCGCCGCCAATGACCTGGAGGGCGGGCGCGCGCAGGAAACAGCGAGCAGGCATGTGCTATGCGAAGAAGGGACAGCTGTGTTCGGGGCAAGGCCGTAAAGGTCGCGGGGAGGGAGAGCCTGGCGGAGACGGGGCCGGCGGCCGATGCTGTACCGTTTGAGGCCTGGCCAGGCGGTCCAGCGTGCCGTTGCCATGACTGTCGTGTTATCGGCCCCAAGACACGGTACAGAAGGGCGAGAAGGACTCCCATCCTAATCCAAGAGGACAGGCAGGTCCGGCCTCAGCCCTCCGTTGCCGGGGATCGAGGTGGCATGACCCAGCGCCATCAGCCGCAGCCGCAGCTTTCCTACCGACCACATGCTCGGTGACGGGGGCGCTGTCGTTGACCCAGGCAAGCTGGAATCGAACAGGCTCGGCCTTGCCCAGCTGCTCCTCAACGGCCCCCCGGCGGGAGACGGCACGGTAGCGCCGGCAGATTGAAGACACGATGCTCGAACGAGCCGACGGCTACGGAGCAAAAGATATCGAATGCGAGGCAGAGGATGACGAGGTGTGGATTCGTCACATCAGGCCTGGAGGTCCTCCGATTGGCGGTGGGAGCGGCAGCCGGTCCAGGGTTAAGCGGGTCCGGCACCCGAGACTGCCCGGGCCCTCGGCGGCCCGGAGTCGGCGAGGAGCGGCGACGCCTCGGAAGGCGCAGCGGCCCACGGCGGGTGGTGGGTGTCTACCCGAGGATCCAGGCTCTAAAAGTCGGCGGCCGGGACGTCATTCTCGCGTCATGGTGTGTCGTCTCGAAGAGGTCCTCGAAGAGAGAAGAAACCTCGACGAGGAGAAACTGACGAGGGGGCGAGGTGAAGGTGCGGGAGCCGGGATTTAATTTGTCCTCCTTTACACTCACCCTCGCCAGCCCATTGGTAGGGAGCTGGAGTGGTGGCAAATGGAGCTAACAGACAGTGCCGCACACGTGGATAGTCAAGAGGCTTTTGGCTTTGGTCCGACTTGCAGCAACGTGATATCATGGGCTCTGCCGACCTGCATGGCCCCCTGTCCCCGGAGTGCCGTGTGTCAAGCTGCCATGTACGAATACTGTGCGGCGGTAGAAGATGTGCGTCGAATAGCCCCTTGACTGCTCGTGCATCATGGAGAGCCGCTGTATGCGGAGCCGTCGAGAAAATACTCTCTCGGCAGATGCATTGTCTGTAACTAGGAGCATTTCAAAAGTCGTGACTTGGTACAGTGGCTTACAGGGGGCTTACAGGGGAGCTGTCGGGTCACGTCTTTTAAAGTCCTCTTCTGTACAGAGTACTCTGTACAGAGTACAGCGTACGGTACCTGTGTAGGTCGGGCGGGAGGGGCGGGCCGCTCGCTGCCCTTGGCAAGGCAGGTGAGGGGCCGGGCGGGGAAAGTACCCAAAGTACCGCCCCAACACGGGACATGGTAAAGATAAGGCAACCAACTTCTGGTGGTGGTATTCGTAGCCGAGACATGAACGGCACAAGTCCATTGCCCTTCCTCGATGGTGTCCTCGGGCGGCCAGACACAGACAGGCCGGGCCAATGACTGCCGGCCACGTTCCTCCCGCACGCTGGTCACGGGCGACTGGGCGGGCGGCGGTTGGTAGATACACTAACTGTCGGTACCTGCTGCTTGGTAGCCGGTACTTGAGGCCAACGACTTTGAGTGTAAGCCATCGTCATCGACCTCGTCTCCCTCTCGTCCCACCTACCCATCGTCACCACCCTCGCCCATTGCCAAGGCTGACGACGCAACATGAGGTGCAAGACGTCGCTCCTGTGCGCCGCCTGGGCCGCGCTACGACTCCAAGCCGTCGCGGTCGAGCAGAAGCCCATGAATGCGAACCCCTTCACCGACGAGTTTGGCGAGTTTGCCCGCGAAACGCTGCGTCAATGGAACGTGGCTGGGCTCTCCATCTCGGTCGTCGACGGCGACCATGTGTTTGCCGAGGTTCGTATCAGCCTGCAAGGTCTCGGCAACACGTCCAATTAACGACGCGCCGCAGGGATATGGCTTCGCGACGCTGCCCGACGTGCCCGCCACCCCAGAGACCCTCTGGTATGTCGGATCCACCACAAAGGCCCATGTGGCTGCCGCCCTCGCCCAGATCATCGACTCGCAGAAATACTCGTCCTTGTCCCGCGGCTGGCGGACTCCCATCTCCTCCCTCATCCGCGACGACTTTGTCTTGCAGGACCCGTGGTCCACCGAGCACGTTACCCTCGAAGATGCCGCGAGCCATAGGACGGGACTCACGGCCCATGACGCAAGTGTGCGTTACCATGCTAACCACTCGCAACACATTGTCCGAGATACGGTGAGAAACTTGCGCAACTTGCCCCTGCACCTGGAGCCGCACCTCGAGTTTCACTACTCCAACGTCATGTACACGGCCTTGGGCCATGTAATCGAGACCCTTACCGGGAAGTGGCTCGGCCAAGTCATCAAGGACATGATATGGAGTCCACTGGGCATGACTGCCTCGTACTTCGACCTTCAAGAGGCCAAGGATGCTCCCGAGCACCTCTCGACGGGATACTATTGGCACAAGCAACAAAAGAAATTCAAAGCCATGCCCCTAATGCCCACCGACGTCATGAACGCCTCGGGTGCCATGATTTCCACCGTCGTCGACTTTGCCAAGTGGATCAAGTGCCTGCTGCGCACGAGCGAGCCGCTTTCCAAGGCTGTCCACAAGGAAATCAGAAAGCCGCGCATAGTACAGAACCCGGAGCCTGCAATGGGCACCGACGTTGCCCTGTACTCGCTGGCTTGGTGGCGGACCACTATCCACGGCCAGGTGGCATACTGGCACTCGGGCTCTGTGGGCACCCACGGGGCGCTGGTGCACTGGTTCCCGGACCTCGACTACGGCGTCGTGATATTTACCAACTTTCCGAGCCCGGTGAGACAGGTCCTGATGTGGAGGCTGATTGAAGACAAACTTCGCATCCCCAAGGACCGTCGCTACGACATGGCTGCCAAGTCGGTGCACCATCCGCGTCAACGTCTTGGCATCACCGGCAAGCTAACATGGGCTGTAGGATGAGAGAGAGTGAAGAAAACGAGAGACGTGACATTGCCAATGCCACCAACATTCTCTTCCCGAATAGACCCGACACTCCGCTCTCCCCGTCGCTGAAACTGTCCGACTTTGAGGGCAGATATCACAACAAGGGCTACGGGGCCTTTGAGCTGCGGCAAGAGCCCCATCCATCCAACCCCGGGGAGACGATCCTCGTTGCCGACTGCGACGACTTTGAGTTCAGGTACCAGATGCGGCTTCACCACGTCTCGGGCGACTTCTGGACCGTGTATGCCGAATCGCAAGACCGTCCTCCTGGGCCCTTTGAGTTCAACAAGGCCCAGTTCACGGTCGGCGCCGATGGCAAGGTGGCCGCCTTGGAGGTTGCAAGATTCGATCGCGAGGAGATGGTGCTCGAGGGAACCATTGTCTATGAAAAGATGGCCTGATCTGACGGCGAGCAGCTCCGCCTTCACCGCCTGAGGGCCGTTTGCCGCCTCGACCTTTGTCGAAAGCCTCGTAGTAATTGCGATTCCACGAAAATCAATAACGCTCAACATACAGAGTATATAGCTAGTACACATACGTCGGTCAGATATGCATCACATAGTCGTTGGGCTCGCGGTGCATCCTGAGCCGCACTCGGAGACTCATTGAATCGCAAATTCATCTTCTTTATTCAGCCTGTCAAGCATACATGTATCTGTGTACATGACCAACGTGTCGGGCCGACAAGCGCCTGTGTTTGAACTGTCGTCCCATGCGAGAAGGGAGTGCGGATGCGCAAAGCAATGCGTCGACCAGTAGACTGTCGGCCGGGCAGAAGAGATGAAATGCCAACCCTGTGCGAACAAGTACGTCAGATAGAACGAGCCACAGCTGGGCATCCAAGAACTGGGGTGACTGGCCCTGTTTCTCGGGTTCAGAGCTCGCGGGGCCAAGGTAAAGGTTTCGTCTACGAGAACAGGAGCCAAGGCGCTCATTGCCAGAACCCGTCTCTCTCTCTATCCGCACGAATCTCTCTCCTCGGAGCGTCTTCGATGCAGCCCTCCGAGGCAACATCGGGGTGGGAGGAGGCGTTTGCAGTGCGCTGGGGGGCGGCGGCGGCAGCGGCAGGTTCCCAGAACGAAGAGAGGGATGCGTTTGAAACTGGGAGGCCAGGGCTGCCTCGGAGCCTGGGAAGAAGCGCTGCCTTGGAAATAGATGCCTCAGGCCTAGAGAGGTAGCCGGGCTCAAGCTGTTCCGTTGCCCGGCGCCGAGCCACTCGCGCCGCTCCTGCTCCCACCCGCACAACGCGTTGCTCCTGCTCTTATCTGCACGCGCGTTCCCGAACACGACACACAACCCTCCCTCCTACACATAAAATCTGCCACGTCGAGACGGCAGCAACTGCCAGAAGATGAGCCACGCCGACCTCAAAGCCCTTGAGAGGGCCTGCATGGTGCGTTGCTCACTGTGGCGATGCTCGTCTCTCGTGCACCCGTTTCCCCGTGACTGCGTTGGCTTCGAGGCTGCGCACCTCGCTCGTTGACGGCCTCGTGCATTTGACTGACTCTGAATCTCTCAGGCCGACCTCGGTCGGGCTCGACAAGACGAGCTCCCTCTGAGCAACCGCGAGTTGCGCGGCCCGTCGTTTGTGCCTACCCGCAACAACGCGGCCAGGCACATTCCCATCGCCTACAAAGAAGTCTTGAAGTCCAAGTGGAACAGTTTGTCGTCCTTGCATTCACCACTAATTCTCGGTGAGCTAACAACAAAACAGTCCAGATCCAGGACGAAGAAGCTGCGCAGATGGAAGGCCTTGCCATAGATGATGCCAGGCCCTGGGCCACCAAGAGGGGCCTCAACACCAGGCCTCCCGACGTGTACGCGACATCACTCCCTAGCCTGAATTAAAGGCCTCGGAACACTGACGATACCTCGAAACAGTGCGGCTCCCCGTCCCTTGCAGACCTATTCAGGGAACACAAAGGGACCTATCTCGGTCGCGTCCGTGGCCCCTGCCGGGCGTCTTGGCGGGTTGATTCCCCCTGGAACCCAGCCTTCCAAGGCTTCGTCCCCGCAGATCAAGCCCGACGGCCTCGAGAATGCAAGAGTCTCGCCCGCAGCACCCCGCAAACCCGTGTCAGCCCAGCCAAAGCCCTCTACTCTTCATACCCCTCCCAAGAAGCCTCCCGTGCCGCCGCACAAAAGCGTCTGCAGTGGGAACTGTCAGCTACAATCAGCTACAGGCACAAGCCCCATCATGGTTCAGTTTGAGATGAGGGTAAACAACCTTCCTCCCGGCGCTGATCTCATCTTTAAGTTCCCGGGCAACGACCGGAAGGTCTTTGATGTACTGGATCTGAAGAATCCGGTGACTGAGGACCAGTGCTGTGTCGTCGCAAGCAATGACGGGAACATCAAGTATTGGGTGAAACTTCAGACGATTGAGCTTACCCAAGAGTTCAACAAATACTTGGAGTGTCTTCGCCGACTGGTCATGATACAGAAGGCGAAGAACGCACGGACTGGCACCTCGAGCCCGACCGTCTTCAAAGGCCCAAGCACTCCAGTAAAGCCGGACAGCACGCAGATGACGACGCAGCGTGCCACTCGTCTCCAAGATGTGGGGAGTCCCGTCACTACAGGTCTGGCCATTGGGGCCATAGGGAACGCGCAAGAGCGTCTAAATCGTCTCATTCATCGCTTGGTCCCAGGGTTTGCGGGCTGTGAGCTGAGTGACAAAGAAGCCGAACGGTTCAGCGGCGATTATCTCAAAATGATTCAAACGCTCGAAGGCATAGAGCGTCAATTGAAGACCCGAGAGTCGCGAAGCTCCTCCCTGGCCTCTCTCGAAGAGCTCGAGGTCGGCCACAATTCGACCCCACTGCGGTACACTCCAGACGAGATGAAGAGCTTCAACACGCACGCGACACTGCGGACCAAGCAGCCTCATAGTGCAGAATCCCTCTCCAGCAAAGCGGTGATGGCGGCAAAATCGGCGGCAAAATTAACAAAACCGGCATCGCCAGTTCAGCTCCCAAATTTCGCCGAGTGCCGCGATTGGCTGTTTGTCAGTTCAAGCATCAAACCCCTAGCCGAGACCACAGTCCCTCCTACGCAGCAGTCAAGTGATACGGCCTCTTCGACCTTTGCCCCCGCCCATCCAGGTTGGGGGGCTCTTTGTGATAACCCGGTCGTCTCCTCGGCAGAGCCCATGGAACTTGGTAAGCGAGACGGAAGATTCAATACAGGACCTATATGACTTGCAGAAGGCTAACTATTGGGAATAACGCAGACTCGCCACCGCCGCCTAAGGCGGTACTGCCGGCGACCAAGCTTGCAACGCCGGCAGCCGCGACACGCACGACCAAGCCTGGCCCTTTAGGCAAAGCGCCGCGCCCAGGCCTGAACACGTCCCGTTGGGCCTAGCGAGTGTGTTGGCGAAAGGAATGCGGAAAAGGATTGGCAATGACGCGAAGGGAATACGGAAAAGGATTAGCAATGACGCGAAGGGACAAACAAAAAGCGGGCGATGCATGAAGACAGGTTGGCACGTGGGCGAGATGATGGGTCACGACGAGGCATTCAATTTTTGTTGGCACTTTCTCTCGTAGAGCAAAATCAGCTTTCGAGAATCGCTATCCAGGGCCTGGTGGCTGCCGTCGCTCTGGAGCGTTTTGATGAAGTTGAGAGCATCCCGAAAGTGGCGGAAAAAGTAGAGCTCCTCGACGGCGTGGAGGACGTCTTGGACATGCTGCTTGCTGGCAGCTGGGCCGAGAGGCAGCTTGATGTGTGTGTGAATCTGCAAACGAGGAGCGAAGGGCAGGCGAGTAAGCATAGGAGTCGCTTGCGTGCCGTTGCATGGGCCCTGCACTTACGTGGCCGTTTTCCACCCTGACGCGGTAGCCTCGTTTGACGGCTTGGAAATCAGCCTCTGTCTGGGCGGTGCGGTCTGCCTTGTTGTCGTCGGCCTCTGTATCGGAGAGTTCAATGTTGAGGATGCCGCCGCCGCCGCCGTCGTCGTCGTCGTCCATGGTGAATGGTGTTTGGGGCGATGGTTGGTGTTGCCTGGAAAAGATGATTATGGAGATGCAAGGTAGTCGTATGTTGGTGGTGGTCGGGAGCTTAGTCATGGCGGACAAGACATGGATGGTCTGTGTCTGGGTACCTACATGGTCCCTACATGGGATTCACCCGAAATCCTTCTCGACTGGGGAAGGCTTCATGCACTCACCATTGGTCGAGGTTCGGAGGCGAGCGCTAGGCAAAGGCAAAGCGGCTGCTGGAGGGGATCTTGTTGGCGCCCCTCGCTGTTTCAAGCCGGTCTGGAACGGCCGAAAGCCACGGCTTTGTCCCTGTACGTCGCCATGCGCTTGGGGGGCGGATGACCCGGGCAGCACGGCCTTTTCCACCAGCAGGTGAGTTTTCTTGCGAGGCTAGAAAAAGGAAGCACGCTGGACCGTTTGCTTTATTCGCTGACGCTAGGAGGAGGCGGGCGATTTCTTCAAAAGGCTTTGTCGAGAGGGCGCGCGCGTCTCCCACCGGCGGCGTATTTCTAGACGTGTCTTCTCCGCCTCGACGGGCAAAGGCGTCGATCGCGCATCGCCGAGAAGCCGCCCTTCATACTGTTTGCACGCGGCGCCTCTGGGCTTGGACTCGATAGCACACCTCGGCAGCGCATCGCCATGGCGGAACCAGCGACAAGCGGCGCGGCAGGGGCGACGGCGGCTGACAAGGACGGGCCAAACGGCAGCTCTGCCGCAGGGCCGCATACCAGGGGCGACGAAAGGAGGCATCCAGCGAGCTCCGAAAGGAAGCCAGGGTCGTCGGCTGGCAGCTCGCGTGCGCATTCCGTCGACGACCGTTCTAGATCAGCCGACTTCGACGGCGAGCTGTCGACGACCAACGAGCTGCCGTCGCCCGAAACCATCAGCAGGATTGACGACTACATTGTCCTCGACGGCCATGGCCGCACGCACACGTTCCAGAGCCTCTACAGCGGCCGCAACGCCGCGCGCCGAGTGCTCTTTGTCTTTGTGCGACACTTTTTCTGCGGGGTGCGAATCGCCCCCCGTGCTCGTCGAAGCCGCTGCCGCACTTGCTGACTGACGGTCACAGAATTGCCAGGAATATTTGCGGTCGCTGTCCGAGTCAGTCACGCCCGAAGCGCTGCTGCAGCTCCCCGTCAGCACCGTCGTCGTCGTCATCGGCTGCGGCGACCCGAACCTGATTGACATGTACGTAAAGGCGACAAAGTGCCCCTTTCCCGTCTACACGGACCCGAACGCGTCCCTGTACAGCGAGCTCGGCATGGTCAAGACGCTGGCCATGGGCTCCAAGCCCGAGTACATGAGGAGGCCCATGATAGTGAGCGTCGTCGAGAGCATTGGCCAGGGCCTCCGCTCCGTCCCCAGCGGCCTGGCCCTCAAGTCGGGCGACCACCGCCAGGTCGGCGGCGAGTTCCTCTTTGAGCCCGTCGATGTCGTGACGCCCGTCGTGACGCCCCTCGACGAGACGCCCGATCCCATGGGCCCCCGCTACGGCGGCCGCGGCGACGTCGACAACGGCCCCATCGAGCAGAAGCAGGTTACCTGGTGTCACCGCATGAAGTCGACGCGCGACCACGCCGAGATACCCGAGGTCATGGAGATTCTGGGGCTGAAGAGCCAGGCCCCGGCCTCGTCTCTCCGTGAAAAGGACAAGGTGCGCTGGGCCAAGGCGGAGCAGGTGCGCAAGGGCTCGGGGGGCAGCCTGGCCTTGCAGATGAATGAGCTGAGCGAGGCAACCAGCCGGAGAACCTCGTGATGGCCGGGGGAGTGAGGCCTGGGCATGTCACGGCAAGCGGGCTTGCGTGGGTTTGGCCAAGTTGACGTTTGGTCAGGTAGCAATACTCGTTGTGTCAAGTTTGTACGCTGCGTCACGAATGATGCAATTACACAATTGCGTCTGACATGGGCGATGCCACCCATGGGCATCCCACGCCGTCCGTATCCTGGCCGTGCGTCAGATCGGTGCCCAGTGTCTACAAGCCCCACCAAGCCTACTCGTGTACCCAGCCGCCGTCCTCTCTGCTCTGGACGACCTCGTGGACCGGGAGGCGGCGCGAAACGATTTCCTCGCCATTGACCAGGTCATTCTCCCTCGCCCGGCGATCCCCCTCGTCGAGATCCTTGGCAATGCCGGCCCGGACATGCCTCTCACGGAGGCGCCTGCGCGCCACGTCAAAGTCCACCTGGACAAACCACAGCTCGTCGAGCAAGGCGGCGGCGTCGCGCCACACAGGCTCGTCGAGGGCGAGGTAGTTGCCCTCGAGGAGGACGATGCGGTGCGTGGACAAGACGGCAACGTCGTCCTCCTTGGGGTCCTTGACGGCGTGGTCAAACGAGGGCGCGAGGATGGGCGGCGAGGCGGGAAGGGAGGCGGCGCGCAGGGCCTCGACGAGACGCAGGAACTTGGGCGCGTCAAAGGTGAAGGCGGCGCCGCGGCGGGCGTGGGCCCGGGCCGGGTCGGGCATGGCGTCGAGGGCGGCGCGCGTCAGGTGGAAGCCGTCCATGGGCAGGAACGTGGCCGGCGGTGGGGGGGAGGCGTCGGGGGAGGCTTGGGCGGCGCGGACGTTGAGCTCTTGCGAGACGATGCGGGAGAGCGTCGTCTTGCCTGTCGGCGGCCCTGGTTAGAGGCTTGGCTTGAAGCTGGCGTGGAGGTTGGGAGGCGCCTTTGAGCGTACCTGAGCCCGGGATGCCGGCGATGCCGATGACTACAGGGAGCAAGTCAGCCCTTGACCATCTCGTCGTGCTGGCCCGTCTCGACTCGGCAGGCTCGGCCATGGAGCTCTCCTCAACCCGGGTCACGTACGCAGGCGCTGGTTTGCGGGCGTGGCCTGGTACTTGGCCCATGCCCTGTCCACGAGCCGGTGAACCTGGTCGTCCATGTTGCTTTGCACGGTCTGCTGCTTGTGCTTCTATGCCAACATCGTCGACGAGAAGACAGGATTGGCCCGTGACGAGAAAGCCAAGACAAACCCCGCCAAGCGGTCGGCAGTGGCGGCCCCACCAAGGACGGAGATGCTACTGTCGAGCAACGCA
This sequence comes from Ophiocordyceps robertsii, assembly GCA_027405785.1. Lineage (NCBI taxonomy): Eukaryota > Fungi > Ascomycota > Sordariomycetes > Hypocreales > Ophiocordycipitaceae > Ophiocordyceps > Ophiocordyceps robertsii. The sequence continues at coordinate 41,910 of JAPEBW010000433.1, read as the reverse complement.
ACCCATTTGCCGTCTTTTGACCTCGAGAATGGCGAGTTGGACAAGGACAAGCCATTTGCATTGGGCAGTTTAGGATAGCCATCAGCCAAAACACAATGACCAGAGCTTCCCACTCGGCGTCCTGGCAGGAGCGGGCTACAGGGGTCACGGGGGGTTACAGGGGCCGCAGGGGCCAGTTTCGCCCCGGCTATAGCGGGGTAACGCCCGCTCATCGAGCCCCAGACGATGGATTTTTTTGTCCGCCTTTGCTCCGGGGACACTTTCTGCCACGCACCACCATAGGCAGCCCAGCATGGCAGCTCAGGTTCCCACCGACGCTCTCAAGGAGCTCAAAGGTAGCCAGCCCTGTTCATCCCCGCAAAAGCTGGCCATTGCTGACCCCGTCGCCGAACCACACAGTAGCCGAAGGCGCCCAGGCCAACGGCAAAGGCGCAAAGCCCGCACCCAACGGCGACGGCGACGGCGTCGGTGAAGAGTCGGACGACGACGATGCCGACGACAACGCCACCGTCGACGGTGCTGCGGCCGGCGGCGCGGCCAAGAAGAAGAAGAAGAGAAAGCCGCGCAAGAAGAAGAAGAACCCGACGGCCCAGACGGAGCCGCCCCGCGTAAAGGTCAGCCAGCTCTTCCCCAATGGCAGCTACCCCAAGGGCGAGGAGGTCGAGTACAAGGACGAGAACCGGTACCGGACGACCAACGAGGAGAAGCGCCACCTGGACAACATGAACAGCGACTTCCTGACCGACTACCGCGAGGCCGCCGAGATCCACCGCCAGGTCCGCCAGTACACGCAAAAGGTGGTCCGGCCCGGGCAGACGCTGACGGAAATTGCCGAGACCATCGAGGACGGCGTGCGCGCCCTCACGGGCCACGATGGGCTGGCCGAGGGCGACGCCATGAAGGCCGGCATGGGCTTCCCCTGCGGCCTCAGCCTCAACCACTGCGCCGCCCACTACACGCCCAACGCCGGCAACAAGATGGTGCTGCAGCAAGACGACGTCATGAAGGTCGACTTTGGCGTCCACGTCAACGGGCGCATCGTCGACTCGGCCTTTACCGTCGCCTTTGAGCACAAGTACGACAACCTCCTGCAGGCCGTCAAGGAGGCCACCAACGCCGGCATCCGCGAGTCGGGCATCGACGCGCGCGTCGGCGAGATTGGCGGCGTCATTCAGGAGACCATGGAGAGCTTCGAGGTGGAGATTGACGGCACCACGTACCCGGTCAAGAGCATCCGCAACCTGACGGGCCACACCATCCTGCCGTACAGCATCCACGGCACAAAGGCGGTGCCCATTGTCAAGAGCAACGACCAGACCAAGATGGAGGAGGGCGACGTGTTTGCCATTGAGACGTTTGGCAGCACGGGCAACGGCTACGTCAGGGACGACATAGAGGTGTCCCACTACGCCAAGAACAGCGACGTGCAGCACGTCGACCTGCGCCTGAGCTCGGCCAAGTCGCTGCTCAGCGTCATCAACAAGAACTTTGGCACCCTGCCCTTTTGCCGGCGGTACCTGGACCGTCTGGGCCAGGACAAGTATCTGCTGGGGGTGAGTGCGCGTTTTGGCGTCGGCGGAGAGATTGGGTGCTGACTCGCGCAGTTGAACAACCTCGTGCAGAGCGGCATTGTCGAGGCGTACCCGCCCTTGTGCGACAAGAAGGGCTCGTACACTGCTCAGTTTGAGCACGTAAGTTTCGACAGTCCAGGTGTGGTGACGATGTGCTGACAATGTGCAGACCATCCTCATCCGTCCGACGGTAAAGGAGGTGATTAGTCGCGGCGACGACTACTGATGGCAGTGGGTTCACGAGGAGGACGGTATAAGGCATCGAGTACAGAGTGTCCGTGCATTTAGGGTGGCCCAAGGTCGCAGAATGGCGCATGCCTACCAAAGAATACAAAAATCATCGTCATGGCCCATTGTCCTTTGTGAGGAGGGTTTGTCTTGGCTGACACGCGGGCGAGACACTGGCGTTGCCCGCCGTGGCGCGCAGGCGTCGTCGCTCCAGCCAAAGACTCACCTTGGTTGTCGGCGCAGACGAGGCAACTGGGTGCATAATCTCTGCAATGGCGCTGCGAGCTTATGCAAGCAACAGGACCAGCGTGGTGGAGGAGCCAACGGGGTGAGGCTCTTGGATGGGAAAAGGAGGTGCAGGCATGCAAATCGACGTATGTATGGTGTGGCAGAGCATGTCAGACCAAGGAGGGGGAGTCTGATAATCGTGCAGACCAAGGAGGGGGGGTCTGATAATCGTGCAGACCAAAGAGGGGAGTCGGATAATCGTGCAGACCAAAGGGGAGTCTGATCGATGCGAAGCGAGGGCATTCAGGTCGAGGCTCTGCTTGTCAAAGTAACCTTGTAAGCGTGCTGTAGCCTGTACAGGCACGGTGCGGTTGGAGGGGAGTGGCAGAAAGTACGAGATACATACGCGTGTGCAGCTACAGCCCGCGCCCTCCTGGAGCAAGTCAGCCAATCAAGAGCCCGGCTTATCCTTTAGGGTGTCTAGGTAACTAGGTACTCTGTACAGTACTTCCTTCCGTCCCGGTACTTTCTCGTGCAACCTTGGACGCGCGCCTCTTCGGGGTTAGTGTTTTCCCGGGGCGGCATGGTCGGCCCGCTCGTCGCCACCCAACAGGAAAAACACGCCCTCCGACGCAGGCCGCTTCTGTTGCTCACATGCACTTTTCCTCCCCTTTTCTCCAATCAAACCCAAACTCCGACGACTCAAGGCGCCATTTACGACCGAGCCCGAGCTCCCCGACGCGCTCTCTTGCATCACTCTCTCTCATCAGGCAGCAGGCCAGTGTCGTGAAGCGCCGCTCACCATTGATGACCACGTCCCCGAGGACGACGCGATAACGCCAAGAGCGCACACCGGAGCCTTTCCTTCCAAGGGCCGCAGCAGCGCACTCGAGATCCAGCAGCCCAAGGCCTCTCCCGCAGCCATGAAGGTCTTCTCCAACAGCGTCACCTTTAACTACTCGTGGGACGAGGTCTCGACGGCCAACTGGCGCAAGTACGGCCCCTGGAACAACAAGTCGGAGCATGTCGTCGCCGTCGACACCCTCTCGCGCGCCGTCGACCCCGCCACGGGCATCCTGCGGACGGAGCGCCTCATCACCTGCAAGCAGTCGGCGCCCGAGTGGCTCAAGACCATCATGGGCAACTCGAGGGATGTCAGCCACGTCTACGAGGCCAGCTACGTCGACCCGGCCAGCAAGACGGTCACCATGGTCAGCCAGAACTTGACGTGGAGCAACCTCGTCAACGTCCAGGAAGAGGTCGTCTACAAGCCCTTTGGCAACGGCCAGACGCAGTTTATCCAGAGCGCGCGCGTCACGGCCCTGTGCGGCGGCTGGCAGCGCATCAAGAACAGCATCGAAGACACAATCGTCACCCGCTTCAAGGAAAACGCCCTCAACGGCAGGGAGGGCTTCGAGCGGGTCCTCGAGATGAGCCGCAAGGTCTTTGCCGAGGAAAAGGCGCGGCAACGGGCGCAGGTGCTGTGAAGATGCACACTGCCTGCACACATGCCGCCCTGTACAACGGACGGCGTTCCCTTTTCTTTGTTGTCCGTTTCCACTCTGCTTTGGCGTTCAGGAGGCAACGAGCTCCACAGCATTTCCACCGGCGAGGCGTTTGGGGGATCAAAAGTCGAGATGATGTTTTCTGTGCGCGGATGGGTAGAGGAGGACAAGAGACGCCGCTTGACACGATATACCCGCCTGTCTGGCCGGGTGGGCATAGAGCGAGCGGGTGACGATAGAAACGCTTAGACGATGCATTTAGAGCCGAATCAAAGACGCAAGAGTCTTGGACATGGTATGAGTCATGTCGAGTCGGTGCCTCATCTCCGGTGCCATCATTTTGGCCTCTGTTGTCTGTTGTCATGCATCGGAGGGCGCGGCACCGTCGGCACACGCCTGGCCCACAATTGGCGGAGAGAGGCTTGTTTACCCTCGGCGCCGCGTCCCGAGATTTGCCTGTTTTTTTATTATTATTATTAAACTAACTGTATAAAACTTACGGCACGCCCGCCGACGCAGAGACGGGCCCGTCCGTACCATGTTTCCTGGCTGCTCGGTCATGGATCCCCCGGTGTCTTTGGCCGGGGTGAGCCCGGTCTCCGGGACGCAGGCAGACGACGCTGATGGGCCCCGGCAGGCAGGACCCGGTTTACGTCGGTGTGATGGAGGGGGCGGAGGTGGCTGGGGATGATGGCTTCTTGTCTTGCTTGCCAAGGGAGTCAGTTCATGTTGCAAGCGTCTTAGGGCGAGCATGGCTGGCGCGGAGCCCGCAAATACTGACTCCCTATCCGTACAGAGTATGTATGTACAGAGTACTCTGTATGTACTGTACAAGTACTCTGTACGGATAGTCTAAATCTTTTACCTAAGTTAGGTAGGTATCCTCTAGCTAATAGCCCGCTGCTATAACCGGCACAACGTCTTTCCATTTAGGTCGGATCGGGTATTAACAAGACGCCGTATGCTTAAATCACGCCATAAACCATAGTTCATCCACGAGTTTACCATATCGACGGGGCCTATAAAATTCACAACGAAATACGGTAGATATATTTTCGATGTGTACTTTTCTAAACGCGGCGAAACTGCGCGTCCCAGCAGACATGGGCGGTAAACATGGACGTATGCTCAACAGCCCCCCTGCCGGATTCACAGTAGACAAGCTAATCCTCGTCATCTTCGTCCTCGTCCTCTTCGCTCTCGGCCCTCGTGCACGGGAACCCTACAGCCTGTAGGACGTACTGTATGTAAAAGTTCCCTGCCGTCATGGTGTTGTTGATGTTGGACAGCATCAGTCCACCCAAGCCCTCGCTGAGAGTGCAGGGCATGTCATCCTGGAGTGACTTGGGAGGGATTCTCGCGTCGTCTGCGGTAGGGATGCTGAGGACGCTGCCTCGACTTCCGTCCTTGAGCCATCCCCTAAAGGACATGGACCTTCGCTGCTGGTCCTGGCAAACCGCAGCGCCGACATTGGGTCTCGCAATCGAGTCAAAGAGGCGCCGAGGGGCGTTCGAGTGAAGGTTGTGGCTGGGCCGGGGGCATTCCGAGGTGGCGGCGAGAGTGAGGCCCCGGTCACTGTCTCGGAGACTGGAGGCCAGCTGCTTCAGAAAGGGGCCTTTCTCTGTGACGGGTCAGCATCCAGAACAGATGGGCAGCGGCTCGCAGACGTACCAAACCCGCTGCTGATGCCGAGGTCGAAGCCGGCAAAGTCCAGCTTCCGCGTGCCCTCGCGCGTAAACCTTTCGTGCAGCCGGTTGCCGAGCTCGTTCACGCCCTCCCACTCGGAGACGGCCTCCAAGTCGAGGTGAAGCAGGAGACGAGTCCCTCCGTTGTTGCAAGACTGCATGTCGTTGCGTAGGCTCAAAAGATTTCCCACGAAGCCCTCGAGATTATCACCGACGCCCAAGCCCGACTCTTGTTTGTAGTCGGCGAGGCTTATTCCGTAGGCATCAGAGTCGTTTCTCACCCTGTCGCTCCAGACGCAGTAGGACGAAACGCCCTGCAAGCCGGGCACGTCAAGGCAGTCGTCTCCGGACTGTGAGAACGGGTTGAGGAGATGATGCGGCAAGTGCACCGTCACCTGTTTCATGAAGAAGCAGGCACTGCCGAGGCTCACGTCGTCGTATAGGCTCTGTTTAATGAACAGCGTATTAGATTTCCCGTGGCTTCGCAGTAGGCTGCGTCTGGAGTGGCACGAACCCAGTGGCCATGAACCTGAGGTTCGGCTGCGGCCGTCGAGACGAGGGCGATGGCGGCGAGGACGGACAGACGCGTCATTTTCAAAAGATGTTCCGTCAAGGTAATCAAAAAGAAGTGTTATGGCCTGAGACAGATGATGTGCCCAAGAACTAAGCTATCCTGACTGAGTCTCGAATGATGCGATGAGGAGAACATTGCACTCTGTTGAGAGGAAACGATGCTGCATTTTATACCCGTCAAAGACCCCCGAACATCAGAGAGTCGAGGCCGGTATAAGTGGACAAGTTCGCTTAGGGGCCGTGCCAAGTGTAGGAGCAAAGGTTTGCTGTGGTTGAGAACAGACAGAGTTGCATGGCATCGCGTCATATTTGTGGTGGTTATAACACATCTTTTTGAATTTGCAGATGTAATAGTATAGGCTGTCTGGTCTATCTAGCTGGAAAGTTGTAAACTATAACCCCCCCGGGAAGACGAGGCAATTAGCACGCCAAGGGCAAAGTGTTCTGATGCGGAATGTGAATTGGTTTACATGTTGGGCGAAGCGTTATGACTTGAGCACCACTTGTGGATTGGATTCAAAAATCAAAAATGGTAGTCGGCAACGCAGGACAGAAACGCCATCGGCCTATTAAAGATGAAGCATACACAACACGGGTGAGACACCAACAGTTGACAATGGCCGGGCAGAGAAACTCATGTGCATTTGATTGGCTGCTTCTGCAACGCCCCGCAAATGCTTGGAAGGCGGGACCGGGGGGTTTTATGGTACGGGGCTGAGGCGAGGACGACCAAGTCAGGCAACGGATTTGCCAAGAGGCAGGAGTCAGGAGGCGCGCTTGGCGAGGCTAAACGGACTTTAGGGGCCCTTATTTTAGGTTTCCCTTTCCCAATCAACTCCATGGACGAGTTCAGTTCAATCCAGCCATGCTCCACGAATCCCAGCTGCCGCGGTCGTGTGACCGATGCCACGTTAACAAGGAGCGCTGCCGGTTCGCCGCATGCGCGTCTCGGTGCGACCGCTGCACTCGCCTGCGTCTCGGCTGCCAAATCAGCCGCCCATTCAAGATGCCCGGACGACCTCGAGCCCCGCCACACGACGGCCGTCTCCACGACGAGCGCACACCTGCGTCGGACACGGATGCCGCCGCCGTGGCTTTCTCCTCCTCGTTGGAGCGCAGGGTCACCATCAATGGAGACCTGACGGGCCGTGAGCTGCGCCTGCTGGACACGGTCCTGTTCCACCGCCCGTTCATGGAGAACTTCATCCTGGGCCCCAGCTTCTGCGAGTCGCACAGCCAGCACCTGGTCTCGCACTTCCTCGCCTCCAAACCCACGCTCAAAGACGCCTTGTTGGCCCTTGGGCTGTTGTGGGACCACGAGCCCTGCAGGCCGACCGACGGCTTCCGCAAGGCATCCGCCGCCCTCTCGACCCTGCGCCTCTTCCAGGTCAGGGACATGGACGACGTATCGGTATGCCTGGTGCTGGGCGCCACCGTCCTCGCCTTTGTCTTGAAGCTCGGCGCCAGCAGCGCGCTCAGCGTCTCCAGCTACACGCTCAACCTTGTCCAGCCCGTCTACAACTCGGCGAGGCTCGTCCGGAGCCAGGATCTTGGCTTCCTCAACTGCCTCGTTTACACCGAGATTGTCGAGTGTTTGCTTTCGACCAACGCTCCAACCCTGCGCTCCAACCCCGCCGGGGCGACCACGTATGTAGACCGCTTCGTCGGCCTTTGCACACCTCTCCTGCCTCACCTTTACGACCTGTGCCAGCTGAGCTGCGCTTTGCTGCATGATAGCCGCAGCAATGGTGCCAAAGCCCTGTATATTCGGAGGTCTCTGGATGGCCTCGAGCTGGCGGTGCGCTCCTGGCGGCCCCGTGTTCCCGAAGAGGCCACGACGCAGCTCACGGCCACGGAAGTTGCCCACGTCGTCTGCCAGGCCCAAGTCATGCAGACTGCGGCCCTGCTCATCATTCACCGGCTAAGGTACCCCTTTGGGTCTGAAGTAGCCACTGCGTCAGAGCTGGCTTCCAGCATCTTGGCTCAGCTTGACTTGACCTCGCTCTCGACGGGGAGCGCCCCGCGCTGCGTCGATTTCCCCCTCATCGTCGCGTGCCTCGAGCTGCAGCACGGGTCTGAGATGGAGCAGTGGCTGCAAAGCATCTCGCCCATAGGCGATTACTCTACGCCCTTCTACGAGCGCGTCAAAGCCATCATCACGGCCGTGTGGGCGGCTCGGCGCCGGTCCACCAACTTGTACTGGTATCATCTGGGCAGCATCGCCGCGTCGACGGAGATTTACGGTTCATAGCAGGGCCTGGGACAGTGAGGATATAATCTACCAGGAGTCTTGGCGTCCACCCTAGAGCTCGCCGGCCGACACGAACAGGGAGGGTGTAAGTCGTCACTGCGTCAGGGACTCGGGCGCTTCGGTCAAGTGTCATGTCGCATCGAGCACGGCTCGCTGCAGGAGAATATGTGTGAATTAGGAAGAGTGACGATGAGATGGAGGCCATCTTCCCAGGCCGCAGCCAATGGTGCTTGCAACGGCATGCTTTCGCTCGAGGGTTCAAAGAAACTGCACTGCAATGTTCAACTGTCGACGCCGGACCCAGATAGCCCCTGACCTGCGAGAGAGGCAGAGCTAGAGACTATTCCCGAGCTTCAGAGCCATCTTGTCACAGCCTAGCACAAGTCGCATCCCGCCTTTTGTTATCGCGGCATATTACAGAGGGCGTCGCTCGCCTTGAAGAGTTAAAGTTGCTAATCGCTTATCGAATCGCTTATGTGGGGACCGGGGAACGCCATCAGCATCAACCTCTGAACCAATCAATGGCTACTTGCACCACCAGTCCTTGCCTCCTCGAGTCTAATCGCACTCTTGGAGTGATTCACTTGCCCAGGCCAGGCTGCGCCACCCAATCAGAATTGCAGGCAGTCCTGGCTGGCGTAATAAGTGGAGCTGTACGAAGTACCTAGTAGGTCGTTCAAGACTTACACTCTCCTTCCCTCAAAATGTTCAACTTCTTCCCCCTTTGCAGACTTTTCACTTCCCTCCCCAACTCTCTCCCCTCACACATCTGCACTCGTATGCACTCATCTGCATCGACTACAACCAAAGATTGCAAAGTGGAACCACGGCGTCTCTCGTGGCCGACCTCTCCCGAGTCGGCTACATCGTCGCCGCGTCGAGCAGAGTACGGGCGAATACCGCCCTGTTGCGGAGCAGGCACCGCTCTACCAGATGCATCTCGACACCCATTTGCCACGTGCTCTCAGTCGAGGTACTGAAAATGCCACGATGGAGGCGGGACATCCTGTCGACACTTACGTCTTCGTCCAAGTTTACAATATGCCAGTCGGCACGGAAAACAGCCAAATCCAGAACTACGTGCATCCCCAAGGCAGTGCCATACTTTGCACGGACAACGATGCGACACGCGATGTACTCTTCCAAACGCCTCAAGGAATATTCTGGTCAGAAATTTTGGCCGCGAGCTGCAATCAGGTCATGACAAGCTCTGGTGGGAACATGAAGGGACTCCTCGCCATCTGGCGGCTGGCAATCACCACTCAGGTAATAGGCACTGAGATATGCTTGCCGTCAGGAACACATACACTAACCAGCTGCCTTAGGAGATACAAACCGTCATCGAGAACGTCGCCTTGGGCCGACACGGGCGCATAGATATCGAACCAGAGAGTGATGACTTTTTCGCCCTAGGGTCTAAGAACATGATGTGGTGCCCGAGGAGGAGAGGATCAGGCTTGGCAACTTTGCCTATGATTATAAGATCGGCCCGTCCCCTCCCCATACCCCCCAGAGGGCAGAGATCCCGGCATCGTCGGACGTGGACATGGGGGGAATGAGTAAGGAAGACGGTGAGAGCGGGGGAGATTTTTTCCCAGCGGAATGTGGTAGCCTTGCCGAGATACGCAGTCACACACGCACACAAAGGTATGTCTCCACAAGTTCCATTCGCTCCCCCAGTCACTAATGATAGCCAACCAGATGCCTCGAGACGGGGCTGCCGAATTGAGAGCCGCCCGAGGCGCCATTCTGGCAGCGGTGGGTGGCGGCCCCCATTGCTACCGAGTACGTGATCCCTTCGTCGAGTTGTGATACTTTCTCAAACTGACAGATTACATGGTAGTGCTGGGGACATGGGCACCTGCCCCGGGAATGCCCCAATCCCCGCCGACGTCGAGCCCGTGGCGCCGGCCCTCGACAAATCCCTCCGGTGAAGGACGATCGGAGTCAATGCGGCGGACAATGTGCCTGAAGTCTACGTGGTGACTCGCCTGGGTCTCGATTTCTTTCCGATTGTCTCGGAACAGGGTGGACATGGAGGGGCTAGGAGGGGGCACAGTTCAACTGGGACATTCTTTTCGAGAGGCAGAGAGACGAGGCGGGGGTGATGATGGTGGGCTGGTGTCTGAACAGTGTTCTGCGGCTTCGGCCTAAAGTGGAGATGGAAGGGAGGCACGGTTAGTGTATGCTCGGTGCAAAGGAGGGCTGCTAGGCAAGTGTGCCCGCAATGGCTTCATCTTGCTCTTGTCTCTATGTTCATACACACAGGCCCGCACACAAAAGGCATGTCTCCACAAGTATCATTACTAGGTATCCGTACCATATCCTGTCGAATTCCAGAGCCATCACATGTTGCGCGGCCGTCCCCTCTTTCTCTTGGCCACGCCCTGTGGCTTGGAGGTTGGGGGGGGAGCCGCGCTCTTGCAGCACAAAACAGCCACGATGGCTTCGTATCCGTGGCGTCGTCGGAGGTTGGCCCGCCGGCTGCTCGGGAGGCTCCGATCTCAGCTCTCGCCCGGCTGCAGGCATGACATGTGCAGAATATACTGTATGCACTGTACATGGTGTATACATGGTAGGCTGGAAACCAAGTGTTTCTTCCCACGAGATGCTGTTGGCCAGCAGGTGGCTTTGACGCTAGACTTGGCGGCCACGGAGGGCCATGTTGGAGCATCTGCATCCCCCTTGTCCCCATTCTCTCCTTTCTCTCCTTTCTCTCCTTTCTCCCCTTTGTCCCCCTTCTCCACCTTCTCCCCCCTCATCTCCCTTTCGTTCCCTTTCATCTTGTCCGCCCGTGCTGTCGATATTCAGCCCTTGCAAGCGGTTGGCACAAATCAGGCGGCAGCTCGATAACCAATGATTGTACATGGCACCATACGGTCAAACGCCTGCCTCGTCAGGCATGCGACACACTCGACTTTTCAGTCTCTTGCGAGGCTCCCTTGACGCTGGTCACATCACCCTCCGTGGCACCATGTGGACTCGGGCGTAGCACGAGGCTCGCCTTGCGAGACGCCGAAACAGCGTCTTCGGCGTCACCAACAAGCTGGTGGTTCTCGCTCTTGAGCCTGGCAAAGTTGCGCTCAGCTTCCCATGTCCAGATGCTGTCGCTGGCAAACACAAGGTTCATCTCCTCCAAGGTTCGCTGGTTCGACTCGGGGTACAGCGCCCAGACGACGACGATGCAGACTATGTTGACGCCGCCGAAGATGTAGAGCGTCTTTTCGTGGAGCTTGCCGAAAATCGTGGGCAAGAGCAGCACCTGATGGCATCGTCAGCCGAGTCTCGCGAGCAGGGCACTCAACTTACCGTCCACCCGTTGCCAATGGACCAGCCGACGACGCCCCAGGCGTTGCCCTTTGCGCGGACCTGAAGCGGGAAGATCTCGGCCGGATACAGCCAGGGCACCGTGAGCCATGTGGCGCCGAAGATGGCCGTGTACAGAAAGACGAAGAAGGTGGCGGCGCCTCCGATGCGGTCTCGCGAGCTCGAGTCACGGGCGTCGATGGTGGCCCTCGACAGGGCGCCCGCTGCAAACATGCAACAGGCCTGCCCGGCGGCGCCCCAGTACAGGGTCCAGCGACGTCCGATGCGATCAAGCGTAAAGACGCAGATCAGCGTGGCAAACTGCGACCTTTGTCAGGCCCCCAGGTGTCGAGCCAGAGGGGGGGGAGACTCACCATGTACGTGATGTTGTTGACGCCGCTGACCCAGAGCCGGTCCTCGGCGCTGATGCCGGCGATGGAGAAGATCTCCGGGCCGTAGATGGTGATGCCGGCGATGCCGATCCATTCCTGCAGAATCTGGAGCCAGATGACGAGCTGCACGCGGCGGCCCGTGTGCAGCTTGCCGGACCCGATGCCAAAGAGCATGTGCAGATAGCTCTGCTGCCTGGCCGTGGCCTGCTCGAGGTTGCGGATGGCGACAATGTCCTGGAACTCGGCCTCGGCCCTGACGCCGTCTTCCCCCTCTTCGCCTCGCAGGCGGCCGAGGATGAAGCGGGCCTCGTCCTCGCGGCCGACCTTGACGAGCCAGCGGGGGGACTCGGGCATGAGCCAGACGATGACGAAGAGGAAGGCGAGGGGCAGGATCTGGAAGGCCACCGGGAATCTCCAGATAAAGGACGACTGAGGATCGGAGTATTTGGAAGTGCCGCTTCCCCAGCCCGTCAGCATGCGTCGGTGGTTGAAAAGGGGCGACTCACAACTCGAGCCAGTAGGCCACGACGACACCAAAGATGTTGAGGGTGAACTCGATGGCGACAAACTGGCCCCGAGACGTGTGGGCCGCCGTCTCGGTTGCCCACACGGGCGTGATGGCGTTGAGCACGCCCGTGCCGAAGCCGTTTAGAACACGGGCTGTCCGGTCAGTATGTCAGGCTTCATCCATTCCATGGCCGGCCTTGGGCATACCGCAGAACATCCATGAAGCATTCATGGCCGCCGACTGAAGGGCCGCAGTGAAGATGCACCACAGACAGGCCAGGCCGATGGTGGTGATGCGGCCATGTTTGTCTCCGAACCAGCCGCCCACCAGACAGCCCACGAGGGTGCCGGGGAGGTAGTAAACGGCCACCTGCGAGACGGGGAGGGTGTCAGCGCTAGTTTCTCCCGCTCGAGCAATGGTCGGACTCACGATCCCCCCCTGAAGCAGCGGCCTGTCCACGACGACAATCCTCTGCGCTTCGTCCCAGTGGCCAAAGCCCATGCGCTCGGCATAGTCGCGCGTCGTGTTGACGCCGCCCATGAGCCCCTGGTCATAGCCGAAGAAGAAGATGGAGATGCCGGCCACGATGCAGACGGTGCTGAGCAGAGAGCTCTTGTAGAGCCTGTGGGCCACATTGTACTTGGCCAGCCGGCCTTGGATTTGCGCCATGGTGGAGGGTTTTGCCCAGCTATTATTGCCTCTCTCGAATCTCGTGCGGGAGCGTCTTTTTATCTCGGCAATTTTAAGCCCTGTTTCCTCCGCTCCACCGACGTTGGATGCTCATGACTCCGCACCGGGTGTGGGCCACGAGTCCGGGGGATAATCAGACGTTTATTTTGCTCGTCCGTGACATGACGTCGCTGTGTTGATCTCATTGGTGAATGCGGCCGACGGCTGAATTCAGGAGACAAACCCCCCGCATCTGCCCCTTTTATTCTGGAGCATCGTGAAACGGACCCCGACGCTAGTCTTCGGCCGGGACTAACCCGAGGTTGCCGGGAAAGCTTGCACGGGCTTGTTTACCGAGGGAGTGGAATCATCTCTCCTCCCTTGCATTGCTTGACACATCCTCCAGCCCGGGCTTCCTTTCTTTCATGCGGCTTCTCGGTTCGGTTTGCGCCCAAAGCATCGAGGATGCGCCCTGTCGTCACATACTCAAGCAGTTGTCGTTGAAGGAGTGGGACGTCGCCCAGAATCTTCACCGGCTTTCTCCAGCGGGCACGGACAGCGCATGGGCCCAGCATGTCGCCATCAACAGAGCAGCCAACGGTTTCCCAGCATGAGTCATGGACATTCCCCTTCAAGGTCAACTGATGTCAAGGTTGTGTGGTGGGTCAAGTCAAGCATTCATTGCATGACGGAGCAGGTGCACACGTGCTCAACCGTGGAGCAACAAGCAGCTCAAGCTCTGCATTGGCTGCCGGGGGCATCCCATCTCTCCGGGAGTCGGGCTGAAGATCTGTACATGGCGGCGTAGTAGTCAAACATGCAGCCCGTGAGAATAGCTCCACATTGACAAGACCATTTGCCACGGCGAGGGTTAATGTCGTGAGAAGTTGAGCTAGTCGTTCCAAGATGCCGCCAACTCGAGTGCGAATCTGACTGCTTGACAGCCTCGAGCACTACCACGCTCTGCAGTTGAAGGCGTTTCTGACCAGCCCCTGGCACATTCTCCCTTGGCCATGGAAAGGTCGAGACTGTCGTCGTGCTGGGGCCAGCCTTGATGGTGGCCCGGGTGCAGCAATGCGAGTGTGCCCTCGGCTGTCAACAAACCGACGCAGTCATACCGAGACCGCCATCATGGCTTGACAGAGGCGGCCATGGTGACGGGGGCGCACACGGCCCGGTGTTTGAACAATTTCGTGGCCTGGTCGGCTCTCAGTCAACCCCAGCCGCGTTCAAACCCAACTTTCCTGCGAATGCGGCTTCTAGGCGGCTGACCTCTGGCGCTTGGGGTTGTATAGCATGATAAAGTGGTCGTTTGTCGGCTGCAACTGTTCTGTCGGAGTCTCTTCAGAGGCCGTCGAAGCAAAAGGCTCCCTTCAAATCGTCGGACCAGGGAATGTCAACGTTCATCTCAGCACAAACGCGGAAATGGAGACATCCATCGTCCAACTCGGGCTGAATCCATCGCGAGAAAGCCAAGCCAATTTCCACGACGCCCGTCGAAGCCTGCAGCGGCCGACGCCGTCATCCATGGCACCATCCATGGGAAGCTCTTGACGGTTCGAGCACACTGGCGATGATCACCAAAAGGCCAGTCCACCAAGCACCTCCTCTCTCTCTCGGCACCACTGGATTGCCCGTCGTCGATTCGTTCTGTCCTGCGATACGAGGTCCTGGCAGCCCATCCCACCGTGGAAACCGACCTGTGTGGTTCAGTCCCGGCTATAGGATTCCATCCCCGACGGCTCCTATGGGACAGGTCATGTCTGAAAAGTCGACGGGCTGTCCGTACGCGCCGATTGAGCGGGCAGAAAGACAGCGTATGGAGGCCGACGAGGTGGAAGAGGCGGTGCTGGGCAGTGATGGTCTCGACGTCTGGCTGCCCGTCCGTTACGAAGCCCGAGGTCGTTGCGCGGTGATTTTTCTCATCATTGATGAGCTCCAGCCGCCATGGCCAGCCGGTCACTCGAGTGAAGGATCATAGAGGGTTTAAATTGCCTCTTCTTGCGTATCTGGCCTGGGTAAGGGGGTTGCGCCCTGCCGCCGCAGCGAGTCGGAGGCCGGTGGTGGTCTCGACTGCACCGTTGAGACACTCTCACTAAGAGTACCAAGTTTGGTGCGTTCCAGAAACTAGACGTGGCGCATGTTAGTCGGCCTGGCGTGTCGGTATTCACTCAGACATCCAGGGGGGCGTGCATCATCTTGAACATTTATGAGGCCTTCATGGCCGGGCGCCCGGGAGACGCGTCCATCCACGCCTTGTCCCAGCGGTACCCTCAGCTTGCAGGTCTTTGACTCGGGGAACCGTGGAAACACGGTCTTGAGAGGCTCTCCAGAGTTGGAATATGTTTTGCCAATTTCGTCGTCACTTGGTGCAAAGGGGAAACGCTTGTTGAGTCTGTCATCTTGATCTGCCCCCTTGACTTGAATTGGGTTCAAGATTTACGATTGACCTCGACGCCAACAAATGATGCACCCAAGACAGTGAGACTCACAAGAGACAAAGTTCTCCTGGAGAATAAAACAACATCAGCGAGCAGACGAGTTGGAAGAATCGGTCGGCAAGGTGTTTGCCAAAGCGTCGTGACGGAGCAGTACCTTGTCGTAGAGAGCGCGGCAACCGGCGCCAAGCAGGTCATCCGTTTCCCCCAACTCTCGAGGTATCACAGCAGTCTCCACTGCAAGTCACCAACGTCCATGTGACGACGACGTGTGCAGGGTGCTGCTGGACGGACGGCGTGTGCGCGGAGGGCAGCAAACCGGCTCGCTGCAAGAGCGGGAGCCTCCGTTCTTGAGTGTTTGGCGGCGGGACCAAAAATAGCCATTGGCCGGCCATGTCTGAGATGGGTTCTTGTGCTGATGACGCTTGTGTAGCGCCCGCTTCCCCTCGCGACTTGGCCAAGAAGAATGGGCAATGTTTGATGGTCGTCCAAAACGCCGAGCCTCGACGCCCTCCGGCTCCGACGGCGCGCCGGAACAAGCCGGAGCCTGACACAGGCGCAAGCCCGCCCCGATCAGCGCTCTGGGCGGCTGTACGAGCACTGCCGCGGCTGTTTATTCAAGGCCGCAGCTGGGCTTGGCCCGCGCCCGGTGTTTCGAAACGGGCTTGACCAAAACCAGGATAGCAAGCGGGCTGCCTCGGACCATCGGAGACGCAGGTACAGCTTTGGCCCGGGCTGGACAGGGACAAGAGGGAAGGGCCTGGCTCTCGCGTGCCGATAATCTGACGCGCTGCGTCTCGTCGGCATTGGAAACGAACATTTGCCAAGAGCTGAGAGGGCGCCGGCTCCCACCCCCACCGGGACGCTCGGCCAAATCCGGGGAATCACTTGGTCATGAATGCTGGGGAAAGTTTGCGGGGCCGCGGTGAGCAAAAGTCGTGTGTGTCACCAGGAACAACAGGAAAGCGATACGGTGCGGTTGAACAAAGCCACTGCCGGGGGGGGGGGGGGGTATGAGTATACAGGGCCGGTCGATGGGCACGCGACTTTGCAACCATCATGTGCCAAGACAGCCGACCCTTGGACGCTCACCCCGCCCTTATCGCGCCCCGTCTCCACAGGCAAACTTCTAGAACTTGGTGAGTCTTTGCCGAAACCGGGGGGGTTACCCGGCCTGGAATGGGGTGTCTGGAGCCATGGCGGCGTCGCTTCGCGGCCTGCTCGACACGCTTGTGCATCCAGGCTTCCATTTCTTGTGCACCACGTGTTGTATGCGGGCGTCATGCATGTAGCATGCGTGCTGACAGACGGAGCGCCCCCCCAGATCTTCCCAAGGTTCGGGCACAGCTCCACCGGTCTGCATGGGCCCGAGGTAACATCGTCGACGGGGCCAGATTGGACGAAGGATGGTGGCGCAGACCGAGGCCGGGGAGTCAAGACACACACACTCCCCTGTTCCGACTCTTTCCAAGACACACACTCCCCTGCCCCGAGTGGCGGCGAGTAGAGAGGGGCCCCTGACCGACGGTAAGCGTGGGCTTCGAAGAGAAAAAAAAACTCTGGCGGAGTGCCCGAGCAAGTACAATGTGCGTGGCGTATTGTTGTCTCGGGCTGGCTGGTGTATCCTGGAGGGGGGGGGGCAGAGAAGGGGGGGAGGCTCTGAGCACCCAACTGGGCCCGGCCCTGGCGAGACCAGGCCAATGGCTGCCAAGCTCGCTCAATCAGCTCGCCGGTTATCCCGTTCATCACTCTCGCAGCCCCAAGGAAGCTGGCGGGCCCCACCGGCCTTTGGGTTAGTGTGGTGCTGCAGCGTGTTGGTGTGCATGGATATATAATAAGCCAGCTATGCCCATCAGAGGCGCCCGCCGTGCCACCTGCCCGACTTTTCTCTTGTGCTACTCGGTTCGCAGAGGTGCAGTGACGGCTGGTGCTCAGGCTTGCTTGCTTCCACCACGAGTCTCTCCCATCGGTCGCTCCCATCGGTCGCTTGACTCGAACCAAGTCGTCATGAGCGACCCGGGCGCCATCCGCGCCCCTTCCAAGGACCATGGCGCCGACGCCGAGAAGGGGAGCGACAGCTTCCAGCAGACGGCCTTGGAAAACGAAAACATTCGGGGCCTGGAGACGTCGGCCGAGACGGCGCTCCACCGCGGGCTCAAGGCTCGTCACATCAGCATGATTGCCATCGGCGGCGCTCTGGGCACCGGCCTCCTGGTCAACAGCGGCAAGGGTCTCGCCCAGTCCGGGCCCGGCAGCATTTTCATCTCGTTTTCCCTCATCGGCCTCCTCGTCTACGTCACCCTTTCGAGCGTCGGAGAAATGGCCGCTTGGTTTCCGTTGAGCGCCGGCTTCACCGGATACGCGTCGCGATACTGTCATCCTTCGTTGGGATTCGCGACGGGGTGGACGTAAGTCTTGCCCTCGTTTCATTGCCGGGCTCTGTTTGCCGTCGCATGCGTCATCGATCCAGTCTTGCTTGGCCGGCAATCGTGTCCTCAATTGTTGAGCCTCGTGGGCACACGTGCTGAGTTTGCGGGGTGCGGGGGACTCTAGGGGCGCGAGGAAGGAGCCTGGAGGGGGGGATACGTACCCCGTCCGCCCTTCACCATGCCATCACTTACACCCGACCACTTGACGATGCATTTGCTGATGTTTGCAACAAACAGATACTGGTTCAAATGTAAGGACATGATCGACCCTGGCGCCTGTGTGGGCACGTGTCGAAGACGCCGCTGTCCGGGCTCTGCCGAGTGGCGGCTTCCGACATCGCCACCCTCCGTCGCCATCCACGAACTCCTTTCAAAAAACTGACAATCAATGCAGATATAATTGTTACGCCTAATCAGCTGGTGGCCAGCTCCCTCGTCATCCAGTTTTGGGTCCCGCGAGAGACGGTGAACCCCGGCGTCTTTGTCGCCATCTTCCTCTGCCTCATCATCGCCATCAACACATTCGGAGTGCGATTCTTCGGCGAGTTTGAGTTCTGGCTTTCATCCTTCAAGGTCGTTGTCGTTCTCGGCATCATCCTCTTCTCTCTGATCATGGCTGCGGGCGGAGGTCCCAGTGGGGACGCACCCGGCTTCCGATACTGGGGCAACCCTGGCGCCTTCGCCCCCCTCTACACCACCGGCGCCCTCGGCAGGTTCATTGGCTTCTGGAGCTCTCTGCTGAGCGCGGTATTCAGCTATTTGGGCTCGGAATTGGTCGCCATCGGAGCTGCCGAGGCTCAGAACCCTCGTCGCTCGATCCCGAAAGCCATCAAGTTGACCTTTTACCGTGAGGCTCTCCATGATTGCATTTCACGACATCGGCACACTTACTGACGACAACTGCAGGAATCCTTGTCTTCTACATACTCAGCATTCTCCTAGTCGGTATGATCGTCCCGTACAACTCTCCGGAACTCGCATTCGCAAACAAGAGCGGCACCTCGGCCAGCGCCAGCCCCTTTGTCGTGGCCGCCAAGCTCGCCGGAGTCCAGGTCCTTCCGCACATCATCAACGCCTGCATCTGTGTCTTTGTCTTCTCTGCTGCCAACAGTGATCTGTACGTTGCAAGCCGAACTCTCTACGGCCTTGCCAGCGATCGCTCGGCTCCTGCAATATTCCGGAGAACCAACTCCCGCGGCGTGCCGGTTCCTGCCCTCGCCTTGTGCAGCCTCTTTGCTTGCCTGGCCTTTTTGGTCATCAGCGACGACTCCCGCAAGGTTTTTGGCTACTTTGTCAACCTGACAACCATCTTTGGTCTGCTCACCTGGATTTCCCTGCTCGTCACCTACATTTACTTCCTCAAAGGTCGCCGGGCCCAGAACATCCCCAACAGCGCCATGCCATTTGTTGCGCCCCAGGGGTTGATCGGCACCTATGTTGCCCTGGCATTCTGTGTCCTCGTGGCAGTAACCAAAAACTTTGACGTCTTCATCGAACACGACGGGAAGAAGTTTGACCAGGTCAACTTCGTCACTGGCTACCTCGGCATCCCCATCTACTTGGGGCTCATCTTTGGACACATGTATTTCACCAAGAGCAAAGGCGTCAAGTCGCACGAGGCCGACTTTTATACGGGCAAGGAAATCGTCGATAATGAGGAAAAGGCCTTCGTGGAGATGCAGGCCGCCAAGCAGGCCACCAGGACGGGCTGGAATCGCTTCTACGACCGCTACATCAGCTTTCTTTTCTAGAGGTCACGGAGTTTTGTACATATTTTACGAGTTAGATATCCCAAAGACGTTGCTTTTTTGCTTGATGGAAAACGTCGTGCGGCATGCCCTCAACGGGCGTAGCGGCACCACCACCGGATGCGGCGACGGCAGGGCGGCGGTGCAGCCCGGCGCTACTCGGTCTACGTGACTTTCCTCTCTCCAATCTAGGCTACTGCTTTCTTCTCATTCCTCCGTTTAGTCTCATGATGAGGGTCTAGGCTTTCTTACTCACTTGGCATAATGTCTTGTCTTTAAGTCCGAGGATATTGCTTCGGTTCCTCCTGGATGACATGCCGTGTCCAAGCCATCATTCTCGTAAAGTGGCTCCCGCGCTCAGGACATCTTCGACAGCGCCATGCCCTACATCGCCCCGCAAGGCTTAATCGGTATGCATGTGGCCTTGGCTTGCATCCTTGGCGCCTTGACTAAGAACTTTGTCTTTATAGCATGATATAATGGAATTCGACTATAAGAACTTCACCGGCTATATTAGAATGCCAATATACTTAATAGCCGTCTTCAAGCATATGTACTTCCCCAAGAGCGCGGCATGAGGTTGGTCGGATGGTGTCATAGCATCACTTGCTTTCCAGTGTCATGCTCGACGAACATGGATAGGAAATGGAACGGGCCATGAATGAATAAGAGATAGTGAAGGCATTGACAACGAAGAACAAGTATTGTACGTGCTAGAATTGGTACATACGGTCACGACATCCCCACCCAATCGGCCCAAAACCCGTACATTTATAAATCCAAATCCTGGCTGAAGAAATAGCTTAAATAAGTGTGTATTGAACATTTTACTGCACACCTTAACTATTTCAAAAACCACTTACTATTACCTGCTTCATAACGAGATTATTCATTAAGTCTTTAAAGAGATGTAGTTCTTATTTATAGAGGGGTAGGCTATGTTAGAAAAAAAAACTTTATTATATATAAGCTTTATGACAGTATGAAGATGACAGATATACCTTGGGCTAGTTATAAAGCATTTTGGGGTTTTACCCCAAATGTGTTAAGACCTAATTATGTCGGAGGAGCGGCCACTTGGGCCATGTTTTCCATGCATTTATACGTGTCTCTGTCTAGAGGCAAGTTGAAATAGTTTCTCCTGAATATTGAATACAAGTAGTCAACATTTCCGCCTTAGAGAGCACAGGGAATGAAGCCCCTCTTCTTTCCAAGCATCGCGACTCCCTCAGTCGCCAACAGACTCGGTTGTACTGTCATTGCGCTTGCTAGGACAGGCTGTTTAGAAACGATTCTGTCAAAGCGTGCGCGGTCCATCACGATTCCCCTCATGAGCCCGAGTTGGCCAGGGAAGATGTCACGTCCTGGTGCGACCTGGAAACCATGTATCCCACATGTTAGAATGGACACGACAATTTCCAAATACGTTTCCGATATATAAAAGTGGTTCATCCTTTGCGCAGTCCAAGGCCTCGTCTCCAAGTGGCTTGTCTTGTTTATCTCCCAATTTAGGTGCTCTCTGTGGTGCGATATCTTCGAGGCCGTCGCCGTCGGCGCAGCTGCAAGGCGCGTCATCGATCTAGGTGTGCTCCAAATCACTCCAGTGACCAATCTCATGACTTCTCACCTTTGGTTTACACGCCATGGGTTGTTCAGAGTCGTCGCTACTCAAGGCTGGATCCTGGATCACAAAGGGTCGCCATGCTGATGGTACAAACGTCCATTGGATAAACTTCGCGCACGTCGTAGGCATACCCAAACGGCACTCTGCAAGAACCGGCAATAGGTGAGTTCGGACGAGTTGGCAGGTAGACAATCTTCAGTGCGTGAAAGCCGCCCTGCCGCACGCTCTGCAACGGTTTGCCCTAGGAGCTCTGTTTTCCACGGTTGTATTACCGCAGAGAGAGTCACTGACGCATGTAATCTGTCTATAGCAAGTTCTAGAAGTATCCAGACGATCGTTCATGACGGCTATCGCTGTATCAAGGCTCACTCGGGCGATTATGTCGTTTAAAATGGCTGGGCAGAGAGCTGGTTAATTAGTACACAGCTTGAAAAGAGCGAGTTGGGAGCTGCCGTATGCTTCGAGTGATATATACACGGGTTGTGATGTAAATGTTCCAAAAAAGAAAAACCCCTTGATAATGTTTAAAACAACGGGTTCCATATCCCTACCCTTAAAAATGAGGAAAGACGTTGCTCCATTGCAAGGTTGAATATGCTCCCGCTGGAAGGCTTCTTATGCTGACGAAGGCCTCCACAGTGAGATATCCTATACTGAAGAGGTATGCATATATGCTGATCAAAAGTGCCCCAGTTAAAAGAAGCTGAAACCCAGGATGGAGGTCCTCGACGCGTAGCAACCTGTCGTGTCTATATGTATCTCCTGGGCCATGTGAAAACTCGCTCGGCAACGGTCCGGACGTAAATGCCTTAATGTGACACTGAAGAAAAGAGGAATCCCCTCGACGCATTCTGTTAAACGCCCGGATGACGTGCCACTCGGCGTCACTGCGGCAAACGGATAAGAAAACCATCATGGGGCAAAGTCCCAACATGGATCCGACAACCGCGATGCGCCATAGCAAACGCTCCATGGAGGTAGGGAAGTGCGACGTCCATAGGATGGCATGGAGACCGGCGTTGATACTGCCGGCACCCGCCAGCAATACGTTCATTTCGTTCCCGATAATGGTTATGATTTCGCACGATGCACGCAACAACATATCGCAAGGTCCGGTCCTGTCAGTCCGTTCCGTTAAGAACTTTTCATTTAGAAGGAAGGTGTGGCTTTCCGTATTGAAGTTGTGTTCCAGTTCGTCCAGTATCGTGGCACTCAGGGGAAGAGCAATGGGCTCTGCAACGTCCAATGGCTTATGCCACCAGCACAAGTACGCCGAAACGGTGTAAAAGATTTGAATGAGGACATGGGCTTCTAGTATGGTGACGGGAAGGCCGGCCGACTTTCGCCCAATGCATTGCGTTACCATCCAGAGGATCTGGACTGTGACGATGAACTTGGCAATGTTGCTGGCCTTGCCCTTGTCCTCGATGTGGTGGTGATTAAAATGCGATTTGGTTAGCTCGCCGTCCCTTATTGTGACGAGCATTGCCCGATGTAGGGGGGTCTCGTCAAAGAAAGCCCTGCCCATGAATGAGCGTTTCGGAGATTGAACTCATAGCCGGGATCCTTGCCGTGTATGGCGTTGGAGACGATCTTCTCAGGCTCATAAATCTCGTTGCCGTCGCAGTGCGGATCGGATATATCCTGAAAGAGCGTCACGGCGCGAACGCTGGTGCTCCACCGGTCGATCTGAGTGCGCAAACTTCTAGAAGACGGTAGGTGGCGACTCTTGCATCAGTATTGTGCAAAGAGGCTTGTGGACCGATGTCTATGTATGCGTCGGTGTCCCTGGAACTCCAACATCGAAGCCAGTACCCCATGGTCCATCGCCTAGACGGCCCAGCATGATAGAGACATGCGATAGGTATCACTTCGCTGTAGCAGGCGAGAACTGCTAGGGCATTGCTCAGAAGTATAAAAATTGAGTTGGACGACCTAATTCAACCCCCTGGCCCCCTTTTTTTTTCAGTTTCGTCGTCCAACCAGCGCAACGATAGTCCTCTCGCTCGGTTTCCCCGGCACAGCGCTTCCCGAACAGTTCTATCGCTCACTTCCTCAGCGGTCATCTCCCCGGGGACCTGGTTTCCCACCAGGTCTCTCTCTCTCGCACCTTGGACACGAGCGCGACGCCGTCTAGCCTCGGGTACCGCGATAGCTGCACGTACGGGCTTTACGGGCCGCGCCGCTACCAATGTTTGCCGTCCGTTCCCCCCTGCATCTTGCACGCAAAGGCGGCGGCGCACGGCATCTGCTGCCACCGTCGCCTCCGCTTCCGCTGGATCCTGACGCTCATCCCATACCCCGTGCATCCGCTCTCCACTCTTTATACCCCCCAATCCTCTTATCTTCGCGAGAGAAGCCGGAAGACTTCTCCAGGAGCCACATGGTGAGCAGATTTATATACACATGACCCAATCGACATACACTCTTCAAAGCCTCTTTTCAGCTCAACCTTGTCGTATTAGCCGTATTAGGGCCTCGGTTCTGACAGGGTGCCTGTCTCAATGCCTTGACTCTGCTGGGCTAGCTTAATCAGTGCCTCTTGCTGACAGGCAGCATCTTTACCTCGGCGGCTCCACCAGACAGGCATATGAAAAATCAGATGCAGAACCCTTGTGAAGGGGGGCTTACCGATAGCAGCAAGCACCTTCTTGTCAGCAGGTCTTGCTATTCCCTGCCCTTTTAAGAGTATGATGATGTAGCATTGCATTGACACTTTAGACTGCATGTATGCGCGCAGCGCCCTTGACTGAATCCGAAGCATCCGTAGTGGCATCGCCTCAACTATAATAAACGGGTTAATAGATTGCTTAGATGATGAGATCATATTATACAAGACTGTATCGTGAGGGGACGAGCATGTGGCCTCTCAACCGTATCAGCCCTTGACATGCATCAAGACTCAAACAGTTCGCTCATGATCCGGCCCCTGTTGCGTATCTAAGGCAAAGGACATTGACAGACGTACTAACATGATGGTTAAAAGTGTTTGTTCTTTAAATTGAAGCGTTGAAGCTACTCGCAGTTCTGTCTTGGATCTCGACGTCTGGCAACACCTTCGTGCATCCTACCACGGCCTTTATCGCCCTGACGATGCCGGGTAACTCTTAGATGTTGACAGCATATAGAGAGACAGTAGTAGAAGCTTACCCGTGCCGCGGCATACAACATCAGGATGCTCCGACACAAGGTGGATAATGGGCCAACACTCACCCACTACATGACGTTCTGGGCCTTGAGGCTTTCCACTCTACCTGCATTGATGCCACGTACACATCCCACTCAAGTCGTGAAAAGATTAGGATATCACCGCCAATGAAATGACGGCCGAAGGTGCCGGTTTCCGAGGGTTTCCGTCTTGTTCTGAATATATATTGACGTCTTTGGCCTCTGCATCTCGGTGTCGATGCAAGCTCCAGAGCAAGTTACGCTTTTGTCCCCAACACATCAGGGAACTTTTCAGACACCTTTGAATACTCTCCCGTACACCAAGACTTAGGAACAAGATGAAGTCCGCCACCGTCCTCCTTGCAGCCTTGAGCGCCTTTGCCGTCGCCGCGCCTCTCGTCCCAGAGGACACCTATCCCAAGCAGTTGCAAAACGGAGAGGCTGGCGTCTGCTACGGACACCAAGGTGGCTCTGAGCACTGCGTCAGTGCTAAAGACGCATGCGCCACGTCGCCGGATCCAGAAAGCTGTGTCCACGCGGTGTCGAAAGCGTCGTCTGAAGCCGATCCCCTTACGGCAGGCAAGCTCTCCCGGCGCCGTTCGTGGACCTGTCGCACGTACAACTGGTTCGGATTGCCCAATGGCTGGCGTTTTTGCCCCGAGCTCGCTCCTCCGAACCCACCGCAGCAAATCCCGTGTCCGCCTTCGGCATCACCCAATCAGCCACAGCGACGCTGTCAAGTCAAGCACGCAGAGGCCGAGGATTGAGGTTCTCGTAGTTGAGACTGGGATCAGCGTGGCCCGAGTGGTTGCCCTTCCGGGTCCTCTCTCGGCGCCGGCGCAGGGAAGAAGTTTGGACGGCGGCGGGGCTATTGTTCCTTTCTTCCTTTTATTTTGGTCATACAAGCAGAGCACTCTTCACCTCATCTCTCAATGCATGGTTTCCATAGCTGGCGACGGATGTCAAGATCCAGTGTTGTGACTTTCATGGCGTATTCCGGCGCCCATGACCGCATCTAGCGACGTTATCCCCCTGCTGGTAGGCACACCCGGCGGGTTGAGCCCACAAATTAGCCCTCTGATACACCTTCCAGCCGGTGACACTTGCCTAACCTGCAAGCAACGAAGGAGTGTGTCAGGGGTTGGCGTAAGAAGCGGCGGCGTTGATGTAGCCATTCGGGCCCCTCACCTCGGCGTGCAGGACTACATTAGGAAAACAGGACGAGAGCCAGCCTTGACAAAGGACTTGTCACTTTCAGGAAACATTCCTAGGCCCAAATTGCATGTAAAAGAGCTCCTACGGCTAGCTTAGGTACCTATTCAAGGTCCGGGCTACCCCCCCACCCTTTCACCACCTGCAATCAGCCAAATCAACAACTACCCCACGAGTCAGGACGTGCCAAGCTTGCCTTGAAAGTACCTAGTTAGGATCCGAGTTACCTATGCATATCTGCATACACAATCTCAACATCAGGCCTGGCCCAGCAAGGGCCGCCCGCCTTATGTCACTCAATGCAAACTAACAGCAGAGAACTACCAAAAGGGCAGGTGAAGTGCTAGGCCCTACTCTTGCCCGCTCGGTGGGTGAGCCGAAGCGTGTTCGCTTCCAGCGGGAGCCGGCACAAGCAGAGGGGCGAAGGCATCGAGACCAACTTCCGGTCTTCTATAAAACCCAGGCTCCAGGGACAATATTGCTCCCATCGTCTCTCAGTTGTTACCTTCCTACAAGTCCGACCACCGTTCTTTACCAGTCTCTACAGCCGGTCTCTACAAACCTACAATCTTCGTGAGCCTCCCCAAACCCCTTCCCCTCAAGGGCAACACAAGTCTCATGTTTTAACGCTCTTTAAAGTGCCATCTCAGATCCCAACATACTCAGTCAACGGCAGTTCCAACTATCGACATGGCTTTCTTCAACCGGTCTTTTGTCATGGCGCTAGCTTTGCTAGCTTCAAGTGTCAAAGCTGACGTCGGATGCTGGGCCGGCCGTTTCTATACTTCCGCATCTGGGGAGTGCTGTAGCACCGACTATGCTCTAGCCGAACGTGACGGTCGAGGCCAGGTGCTTAACGTTACATGTGGTGACGCGCCGGGTACACTGGGCCCTGATAACAAGACCCCTCAACATCTTCAGGGCGTGCCAAAGTGTAATGGTGTATTCTCGGAAGATGTGCACAGTTGCCCCCGCGGGGTGCATGCCTCCTGGATTGCTATTTCCCGGACGCAGCAGAATGCGGGTGAAGGATGCTGTTCTAGGCTTATGGAGACCCGTGATGAGTCTGACGTTTGCCAGAGGAACTTTCTACACTTCTCTGACGCCGAGAAGTCCAAGGCGTTCTGGGAGGCGCGGGACCGCGATGGTTGTACAAGGGAAGGAGATCGCGGCACCTGTTGTCCCGACCCGAAGCACTTTAGGAACTCTAATAGAGAGTGCAGTGAGAAGACCTCCCAGGGAGAATCGCTGCCAGAGCAGCAGTTCATCGAAGTGCGCCGCTCAGATGGGTGCGACAACTAGTCGGCTGCGCCCTTCAAGGCATGATGGATATAGGGACCGGAGATAGGTATAGGAGGAGTCGTGAGAAGTCAGAGGGACAACTATAGTTACGAGTGTTATTAGGGTACTGGATATTTAAACCCCGTAAAGGGATATTAAGAAGAAACCACAACATTATAGTAAGTGTAGACATGTGTAGACATGCATCATCATGGACTCAGTTGTGCCTGCCCTTGTCCTTCCGCCCGCGCTCTCATCTTGCTGAGAATTCCCAATCCCCTTGTTCATGCCAAGATCTCGCAAAGTTTTATCAGTGGCATATAACCCCGAGCCAAATATGTCTTCGCACTCACACCCATTCTTTTGGCAACATGGAAGGCTTGGAAATGATACTCCCCTAGGACTCCCTCTTCGCTTCTGCCCGGTCGAGTACCCCTAGCGCTATCTCAACCCCAACCAATATGCCTTATGACGGCGCCTTTCCACCAACTCTCTCCTTGGGAAAGGGTTGGTGGAGAGGCTAGGTCTTATAGGGGGGCTGTTGCTAAGTCTCCGTGCAACCAGCACATTCCCATAACATGTCTTTCCATTGAAAGCATCGTCCTCCTTTGCCTCGAAAACACATCGTCTGACAGCGGTCCCGAACCCCCCATACCTCATTTTGGCAGGTGCTATAAAGATTTAGCCTTGATATAATAACAAGAGGTGACCACTTACTCTATTAGTGGATCCTCTGGAAGTGGTTCAATATCACTTAATTTTGTGAACGACTGATGTCGCATTTCCCACCATATTGAAATCCCTTTGGAGAAGAATTAGTGGTATACTAAGATGATGTTAGAGAATTAGATTACATCCAAAGAAGCCTGTATCTGCTTTTATTAGCCCAAGTGTTCCTTGACTAACCCAACACTGAAAGCGTTTGGTTTGCCCATGAATGCCCTTGCTAAGTTCAAAATAATCAGGTCCAAGCCAGTCATTGTCACCATTGTCAGGGTCTACAATCGCATTTTAGCCTACACCGTATTAGATCAAGGTGTTGTTTACTTACAGTCGGCATAGTCAGTGAAATCATCGGTTTGAACATGGGCCTTGTTGTTCTTATCAAGGCATAGCTTGTCATGCTCGGCTGCTCGGGCGAATGCCAATAAAAACAGCCAGAGTAAGAGTATATATATCATTGGAGCAAATACATTGCGGGTCCTATTGTAGGGAGAGGGGCTGGCTAGAGATGTTTTCGTTTCGGTTTTTTTTTGGATGCCTGCGTAGTCGACAAGAAAGTTGACAAGCGGTGATTGGGGTTCTTATACTTGGCGTCTTCCCGGCGAGGTACAATATACCTGGTGCATTATGCTTAGGTGCCGCTGATAAGGCCACATCCGGGCATATGGGCCGTGATTATGCAGGCCCCAGTGGCAATCCTTGGGAAAGAACAGGTATTCAATGTCAAGTGGGCAAGGCAGCCACGATAACCTCATCTATCCAAAACTGCTCACTCAACGCGATTGGCAGCTCCATATTTGGCATAAAATTGAACATGGCACCAAAGATTGACCATTGAGGGAAGCAAACGGAAAGGGTTAGCATATAATCACAACTTTGATATGGGACATGACTATCGGACAGATTGCTTAGCGGAATGAGGGTTCACTGCTATGAGCTGGCAACCAATGCGAACCTATTGTCCCGTTAAAGTGTCTGTTGCGGGCATTCTGTGAGGCTCTCGGCAAATCGTTCCACAAACTCTTCACCTAGGGCCGGGTTATCTGCCTCGACTAGCAGCTCCTTGGGGGCTCTACTTGCTTGCGACTAGATGAGAAGTCGGGTAGGATACTTTGGTGGTCTCCGAGCAACTCATAATCCGAAAGGGTTATACTTTGGCTCGGCGGGTGGGACGAACCGATATTGCGCGTTGAGTCGGCGAGTACATGGCCAGAGAGCAAAAGAAGCACAGCGCAGACAGAAACGTGTCGCCGCAACGCCACTTTGGAGACGTCTAGGAACTTGATTGCGATGAGACGAGGACCCGCTGTGGCCTAGAGTAGTCTTACCAGGTGCATGAGCCCGACGACGGAGCATGTAATATCCCCAGCCTGTAAATTATCTAGAGCCGTAAGAGCTGTTGAGAAATATGTATTGCAGTTGGCCTTTCTAGGACTCTTGAATCTGGCCATTTTAGAAGGTCAAGATGTCATTGAACTGCTGCTCTGAATCCTGAATGACGATGATGTCCGAGCCTCGTCCCGATGTTCTGAATCAAATCTAGGGAGGCTGAACCTCTGCATAAGTGAGTGCTACGGGCTAGAGGCGAAATGGATGAATGCTGTTGAACTTCAGACACAGCCGGCATCTTAATGCGGAGAGCCCCCATGCAAGTAATTCAAGCGCTTACGACTCTAGACTGAGAATACATGGTCATCTTGAATCAGCTTGGTTGGTCAGCCGCGCCTACTTTGTAGACATCTTGGGACAAGCACAAGACATGGCATTGCCACTCGATGTTGACCAGAACCTTTGCTATTATTCGTAGCTCATGGGCTGGGAGCAGAATGGGGATCGACCTGCACAACGAAACTCTGATTGAGGGATAATAACAGGGACAAAGGAGCTTGCATTGTCCCTCCAACATCAAGCCCATGTCCCCTTTTATTGGGCCGGTGTGCAGACCCAACCATAGATATACTCTTGAATACCTTTACATGCTCACGACTCTGTCTGCCGCAATCACAAGCTTCGTGCTGCTGAGCTTGACGTCGAGAGTAATAAACGGAGCACTTGGACTGCCCGTCGTGATGACCGGGCCCCATGTGCAACAACCGTTGACTTTTACGTTTATTTAGCTGTAAAGGATCCGCCCGAACCGGGACCGAATGCCATTTCTTTCAAGAGAGCTAGATATTTTTGGGGGGAGAGGATTCCCTTTGTTATAAAACCCCTGATGCTTGCTCGCCATGGCCTTGTGTTCTAGCAAGTCACCAGCAAAAGGAGACTACCCTTTTCTCCTGGCGGGGACCGGATGCTAAGACGAACGGGTATGGAATACACCCCGGTAATTGAGACATATTCAGCTTGTCTCTGATTACGATAGACAACGACAGACTTGTTACACGCACTCGGAGAGTAGTTGCCTATATATCATGGCCTCTCACCGTCATGTCTCACCCATCACATGGCAGCAGAAGGCGACACCGCCCAAGAGATCACTTCATGCTTACAACATACAACGTGCAGAAACGGATGGATGAAGACCTCTAGCTACGCAAGCGCATCTTGGAGCCTTGGGCGATCTCTATAGGCCCTTGGCCAGTAATATGGCTAAAGAGTGCATGTGGCCCGGATTCCAAAGTCTGCCTGCCTGCATACCTGTCGGGCATGCATCGGCATGCCCCGGATGAGACTGAATCAACCAGCCAGTCCTGGCATCGACGATTCGGGGCCTCTACATCCCTGTGACTCAAATCAGCCACCAAGGGTCGTCAGCTTAGATTCGCAAAAGGGATGTGGTGGTTGGGTGAATGGCTCTCGCGGCCATTTATATTTAGCAACGCAGTCTTTCTTGCTGCCTACATATCCCACCTCTCGGAATGATCAACATGTGGGCCGTCCCATCATTGCGCCACTCGAAGCCTTTAACTTCTGCCTAGCGAGCCTGACAGCATCATATCACGGCCCTACAACTCGCAACCTTTGCTTCATCCTCGACATGCTGCCCCAGATCGTCCCGTACCTGGTCCTGATGTCAACGGTGCTCGCCGGCACGTATAATTCGCACGCGTCACGCGCCATTCAAACGGCCCATGATTCGCAGCGTCCACGCGAGGCACGCCGGTACGGATCTCAGATGTCATCCCAGCCTCAAAAGTCCGAGGAGGAGAGGCGCAAACAGGCCACCGCCATGATCATGAAGCTCTACTCCAACAAGTCCCACGACAAACAGAGAACTGTTTACCTGGCCCACTTCAGCTACAGGGCTGAGGAGATTGAGCGGCCGTCCACCATCAGGGCCTATCTGTGCGACAAGTTCATTGGCACCATTGCCGTGACTGAGCCGGCGACGGGATCGGTCCACGCAACCCTTCCTCTCAACGAAGCCATCAGCGCCTGTGAACGCTCCGGTGTCACGGCCGACGAGCTCCGAGATGACATGAGTATTTCCATTACCACGGTATGGGCTGCGTTCCCAACCTATGCCGCCCACAAACGATCTGGCTAACGATCATTCGTGCAGGCTGGCGGCAAAGATATCCCTCTCGCCACGGTGAAGAGCATGACAATGGAACTGGAGGACTTGCAAGAGACTCCGTCCTCGTCGCCTGACCAATTCCCCGAAATCCGCAATCGACACAAGACTCCGGCCAATTTGAAGCAGCACCAACCAGAGGGGTCCGAGCATTAGGGGAGAGTCAAGAACACCTCGAATGCACCGCGCAAACGAGTAAGCACAGTCGCGGATATGGCCATGGTGCTGGTTACAAGGGCTTGTCTCCATGCCCGAAACTGAGCGAGGGTGCAGCTCTTTATATAAAACGCCCCCAAACTTCCTACATTGCGGCACGCGGAGAAGAGACTGATGGTGACTTTGGTTTCAAGTGCCACCAGCCAGGCGTCATGTAGTTTTGTGTGTTTTTCACAGTTAGTTGACTTAGTTAACCCCGGCCCCCCCGCTGCTTAGTCTGTCTTGAATTGCTTCATGCCCTTTCTCCGTCCCGACAACGATACTGCGCTAGCACAAACGTTGGTCCCGCTACTCTTCCAGATCGTCGAGTCTTTACCGGTTTTGGACCGTGGGATTGTGGGATACATGGCTGCCGGATGAGTCTCATCCGTAGGCCTTTGTAGAAACCTCATTGACCGAGTCGAGGACCTTTACGTGGTGATTTCTCAAACCATTTCGAAACACAAACCCGCCTTCTCCTAATTCCCAGCTGCGATGAGACCTCGGGCAACCGTCTGCCTCATCCAGGGACTTACCGAGAATTCGCCAATGCCAGAATGCCGACGAGGCCATGGGGAGGCTGGGTGTTTCGCTTCTCCACGAGACGCGAAGATGCAGCTAGCGAGCAGCACTAGAATGCGGATGGCCTCGTCGGCAAAACCCTTCAAGTTGACTTAAGAAGAGGCTTTAATCCAGCATGTAGGCCCTTCCGGCCACGCTCCCCACAAAGCTTGGTTAGCTGCTGGAACCACAGCGCGCCACAACCGTTGCCTTGGCAGTCGGCGGACCATGTGCTGATGTTCGCCGGCGTTAAATACGGGGAATTTCGTCTCGAATTCAAAACTGACCCACCTGGCAAACCCCTAGACCCCACGAATAGAGGAATGAATCGGCTCTCGGGATCATGCAATGTAGACTCAAAATTGGGTTAGCAGAGGGCTACCGCATGTTCTGGAGCCACGAGAAGTGCAGGCCAATATCAATGTCGGCTGCTGAATTCTAGAACCACATAGTGTATCATGTAGCGATTCGTGCGAGACCCGTTGGTCTTCTGCAATATGACTGCACTGCTTACTTGGAAAGGCGACCTAACGTGGCTCTTTCGTATTGAGAGTACTTGGTAAAGGCCATCAGTATTAAATTTCTTAACTTTT
This sequence comes from Ophiocordyceps robertsii, assembly GCA_027405785.1. Classification (NCBI taxonomy): domain Eukaryota; kingdom Fungi; phylum Ascomycota; class Sordariomycetes; order Hypocreales; family Ophiocordycipitaceae; genus Ophiocordyceps; species Ophiocordyceps robertsii. The sequence goes on along the minus strand of JAPEBW010000433.1, from coordinate 9,505 downwards.
CTGCTTGTTGCCGGGATGACCTGGTGTTTTCAGCCTCCTTGGACGCATTTCCCCCCTGCTTGTTCGGACTCTGAAACCGAACAATCGTCAACTAATTGCATCATGTCTGATGGCTTCGGTCTCGTCACTCCTGCACGGCTCGCGGACAAGCGATGAAGATGAAACAGAACATCGGAAAGTTGAAGCCGGTGGGAAGTAAATGTACATGGGCTTCTACGAGTGGATCACCGAGCATCCTTGTACGGAGAAACAGTCCGTCTAATAAAGGCTCAATAAATACATAATACAGCGAAACCCTCAACTTGCACCTCTGTTCCGTAGCCACAGCCCGGAACTGCCGTCTTTCCAAGCCATTCGTCTCTTTCAACGACCCGGTGTCGATATTACTTTCATTCTCTCTTCCGGCCGGCCGGGTATCGTCCATTGCACCTTTATCACACATTTTAATACTTGAGCCGGGTCCACGTGAATCTCAAAATGGTCCGATTCTTTGCTACTGCGGTTCTGGCCTGTACGCGGCGCCCTTTACTTCTATTCCCGTCTTTTCATGTTTGGTACGATGACTGACACGACTTCTGCCATTTAGTTGCGGCATCTGGCATGGCCATTCCCCTCGATCCCAGAGGCAACGGAAACGTAATCGACAAGAGGGCCGATGAATCCGCCGCCTCGGGCGGGGTGCTGAGCGTTATGAGTCTCGAAGCCGCCAACAGCAGCGCCGGTGTCCAAGCCCCTCAAGTGCAAGAGGACGTGGCAGAGAAAGAGACGGAAAAGGAGGTCAGCGGGGGAGGTAAAGGGGGAGGGGTAGGAAACGGGGGGGGAGGAGGAAAGAAGCCAGGAGGCAACCCCATCGAGGAAGTGGGAGAAGAGGTGGCAGAGAAAGTGACGGAAAAAGTAAAGGAATCGGTGGCAGAGGGGGTGGAGAAGGGAGTGGAAGAGGGTTTAGAAGAAGTTTTGGGAGAGGAAGGAGGGAAGAATGGGGGAAGGCCAGGGTCGCTGGGAGAGAAAAAGGAAGAGAGTAAGGGGGGGAATAAGGGGGAGAATAAGGAACAGCAAAGCGCTTCGGGCTCGGAAACCAAGAAAGGTCCCACTGAAGTAAGCAAGCCGAGCGGTGGACTGACAGCCAAGCCGAGCGCCGTGCCGACAGCCAGGCCGGGAGGCGGATAGGCAGGCAAACCTCTCCTTGGACAAGGAATTAATACGCATTTAGCACTTGAAGATTTACCTTTCCTTCTATCAGAATACTCCTATTTTCGGACCATGTTGGGCAGCACAAATTAAGCGTGGAAAATGTCGTGATAGATGCCCTTTTCGTCCAGAAAGGAAGGGGAATACGTCTAGAAAGTAAGGCATATCTTCCCATCTTTTTCGCCCGAGGACAAGAAGAGGCGATGTAGTCTCTCGTACATGGCATGGCTTCTGACGCCTCCCGTAGCATCTTTCCTGCCTCGTCCTCCCCAAGGGACCTTGCTGCTGCTGCTGCTGCCACAGGTGTATGCGTGTGTAAGTTTACTTTGGCATAAGCAAGGTGCATGTTCTCTTGCAGAAACAGGGCCAGAAGACTGCGGGGGCTTGGCCGTATGTTCCTCCAATGGATTCCTCAACGAAGACAGGCTGAGCAATGACGGTTGGTCCCCAGCTCGTCATCCCCTCCCCATAGACGAGCCCTGACCCCAAGACAGATTCGCGATATGCTTCCCCTGATCAACCAGTTCCGCAACCCCATGCCCTGGCCGCTTGTCGGCATCGGCCACAGCTTTGGCGGCTGCCAGATGTACGCTCTCCACGGCGACGGCCGCATCAGCATCAACCGCGCTACTCACGCAGACATGGATTCGCTTAGCGCCTTTGTGCCGCTTTACCGACCTGAGCCACGGAGGACTCACCATCGCCTGCCCGCCGACGCTGTGGGTGGTGGGAGAAAAGAGCTTTCTCCATCTCGATGAGGTGCGCGAGGGCATCAAGACGGCCGGCACCGGGGTCGGCGGCTCTGGGGGCTCACCGAAAGGAAAGGTCAACGAGGTCATGGTCCACGGCCACGGCCACGGCCATTTGCTCCCATTTACAGCAGTGGAGGAAGCGGCCAAGATATGCGTGGGCTCGGAGGTGCAGACATTTCGAGAGTCAGAGCGGAGATGGAACCAGGAGCGAGAGGAGATGACAAGGAGGGGCCACATGGCTCTGAACAAGACCTGGATGGAGGTAGTCAAGCCCCCAAGTGCTGTCAAGACCAAGCTATGAGCTCCGGTAACAGTTTGGTCAGCATGTGGCCCTGTACAGGACATGGAATGATGGACACCCAAGTTCCCGATACTGACCTGACAAAGGGTTAACAGCCTCTCTCACCAAGGGCCTGATCAAACTCCGAGGAGATGGCGTAGTCGGGGTCCACCGATGCGGCTTCGCTGGTAGATGCATACAAATACACACATGCACGGCTATTAATTCCCAGTGTCATGCGGTGACGACCGGGCAGTAAGAGAGAGAGAGAGAGGCATGCGAAGAGATGGTCAGGGGTCAAGGGGGGCGAGCCTGGGCTCCGAGTGATTGTGCTTCGGGATTCAAGAGATTCTCCGCCGCTACTGCGGGCGGTTGGCTAGTTCATGGCTAAAGAACCGAGAAGCATCATCACACTCTTCGCCACTGCCGTCGCCGCCTTGTTGAGAGTCGGTGCCCTGGCAGCGCCGTCACCAGACTCTCCTTAGTAGTCCTCGTCGTCGCCCTCATAATACCCGGCGCCACCACAGATACCCTGACAGTGGGCGCAGATGCCAAGAAACGAAGTCTTGTGGCAGCAGAGAAGGCTGCATGCAGCGGCTCGCTTGGTCAGGAGCTGCTCATCGTCGGCGGCGGTGCCCCGGTGTTCATCAACGGCCAGATACGAATCCATGCTCGGGGCGGCGAGGCCCCTGCCGGCAAGGGCTAGGGCAAAGGCGATGGCTTCAATCTTCATATCGAGGGTGTTTTGTTTGTGGTTCCAAAGAGTCGGTGCTGCGATGCTGAGAGGGGCAGGCGAGTGATGGAATACTGCTTGTATTGAAAGCGGTCGGACACATTATATATACCTCGTCAGCTTGCCTTCAATTTCATCTGCTGTCCAAGACAAAGATGTTGAATGACGGCCAGGCTCGTTGCCAGTGATTATTCACAGGCCAGTTGGTTCAGATGGTTTCTAATCCGTGAAGCCGGTAGGAGCCGCCACAGTTCCTCGTCTTGGTTTGATGACAACTCGGCGCTTTTCGTCGTCGGCTTGGTATGGTGGTCGCCTAACACGATCCCGACTATGCCTCGACCATTGCATGGCTTCCACCTTGGAGGTGAGGATGACTTCAACCCCCTTTCTCTAGGGTAGCCATCACTGCCAAGGGGGAAGAGGTGCCCCGGCATTGCCCCCTCGGGTATGCAAGGGTCTGTAAAGGGCAGAATAACTCGAGGGCATGTTTGCTGTCCAGCGACAGGCGTGGCCGCACACCCTCACGGGGGTGGCATGTTGCAAGCGGGAGTTGGTGCTTAAGCAAAGCGTCGCACCGCATCGTGTGAAGACATTGCGCCACGATTGATGCACGCTGTAACAAATCAGCAGGCAAAGCGTCGGCGCGTGCGCGTAAGCCCGACTCAGCCCGGAGGACGAGAAGCGAAGCAATGACTGCGGTGTTTGTCCGAGCGGGCACTGTGCCCTCGCCTCGCCGTGTCTCGCTCCCGAGATTCTTCAGCAGCAAAGGGTCCGACTGCGCACGAAACAGCTGACGGCGCATCGAGCATTGCAGGTCCCCCCCCTCCGTATCCTGCTCGGGCCCGGTGCCCTGAGCGACTCGGCCGGCGATACGTTGGATGCTTCTCCACCAACCTGCGCTTGTGCCTCCGCGGGAGGGCGGCGCGCGTCGATGGATGGTCTCGAAGAGCCGTGCGGCGCATGTCAAACACACTGTACTGTACCGTCGACGACTTAGGGTGCAGCCAAGGATGGCGCCCTCCTCACCACTTTGGCTGCAGCCGAGATGCTACCAATCGACTACCATTGCCGTCCACCTGACTCTCTCTTCCAGAACACATCTCCCGCTTCCCCTCTTTATCCGCCCATTCGCCCATTCCGCTCCCCCGGATCTTCCTTTTCTTTTGTCTCCTCGCATCTCATCTCCTCCGCCCGACGGCTCGTCGCCCTGCTTTGACACCCCGACTGTTAGGTTCACCGGTATCGGTACGGCTGAAACCTGTTGAGCTTCACATCGTTGAGTTTTGGGGCCTGATAGCGCCATCAAGCTTTCAGCCGATAACGCACGAGCGCCAATCACGAGTGCTAGCGCTCCCGCTCCCGCTCCCTAAAATCCACTCCGGAACCGGCTGTGCTTCAGAGCTCCAGCGCAGCAGAGCTCCGGATAGGGGACTCGATTAGTTAAACAACCGTTCGACTGTCTGGCAGTCTATTTCATCGCCTCAACGGCCCCTTTGCCTCGTCCCCGTCCCCCCAATTCTTCCCTCTACCTCGTATTCTCTCCCCCAAGCCCTGCGCCATGTCACGCATCACCGCCCCCGTTTCCAAGCTCACGCGCGCAATGGGCTCTGCCGCCGCGCCATCTCTTCGCGACTCGTCGGCCCACACCAGCGGCGCAATCCTCATGCCCAAGTACGCCGAGCTCCTGCGCGCCTCGAGGAGTAGCGACCATCACGATGTAGGTTTGCCCATGCAAGCCCCCTTCCTCCGCCGTCCATGGCCTCTCTCTAACGGCTTATAGTCCTCGCGTGGCCTCACCACCGCTCACCGGCCCACGCCCCAGCCGTCGCTCGCCAACCGCCCCAAGCCTCTCATGCAAACCTTCCACTCTACCGCTCCCTCGGCCTCCCCCGCCTCTTTCACAAACCTCGACGCCGCCGTCCTCCCCTCCATGGCGGACCTGTACGGCTCCTCGGAACCAGGCTCACACTATGGCCCCCGGATGCCCCTCTTGCCGGATAACTACTCGACCGCCCACGGCCCCACGAGCGGCGACGGCCCTGTCCATCTTCCCTCCATCATCGCCGCCGACCCGGACAATGTCCTCCCTGCGGCGCCCCTGTCAGACGTCGAGGGCATCGGCCTCGATGGCGTCGACCTCAAGTTTGCCCATGAGCACCACCACAGTCGCCAGCAGCACGACCATGAGGGGAACAGCGGCGGCATGATCCGTGACCTGTGGAAGGGCATGGTGGAGGATATTCTCGGACCTGCAAAGAGGTAGACAAGGAACTGGCTGGCCATGTCAGCCTATGTACAGGAGGCTTTGTTTTTATTTCCTCTTTTGCTTTGCTCGTTCTCATCGAGAAAAAAGGCTCGAGCGGCCATGTAGCGATAAATCGGAGTGGCGCGCGGCGACGGCCACAGGACCTCGACCGAAGGTCCATGTTGGGGAGTTTGCTGTATTTCCAGTGCAAACTATTTTAGCCGTCTATTTGTCTTGCCCTCGCTGAGCTGCAAAGACAAGGCAAGAAACAATACAGTCGGCAATGCAATCGACGCCATTGCATTGCAGACCCAAATCGTGCACTAGCACGAGTCCCCTTGTCCCGAGACTGCCCGCCTGCTTGCCTAGTACATCAAGAGGATCCTTGGATGCCCTCTGCAGTATCGCGTCTTCCGTGCGCAAGTATTCCGTGATATCCTCTCATCGCGCGTTTGTCGTTCCTTTCCCAAAGCCTTCAAGTATGCCACAGCTCCTGCTCCTCCCTCATCACCGCTTCTTCATCGACGGCCTCGGCTTGCACTCGTCATTGTTGACGGGGTGCAGCATCACCTTGATCGGGTAGCTCGACGTATTGTGCTGGTAGCCCTTGTTCCAGTCATAACTAATGGCGTAGGCAAAGATGCTTCCAGTCTTGTTAAACGTCGTCGACGTGATGCTTCCGCCGACGTTGGGGTATCCCTTGAGGCGGTGCTTGGCGTCCTTGTCCCAGAAGTGGAACGTGCCGTCCGATCCGGCGGTGCTGAACGTGCCGTGCACGGGGTGGAACGAGATGTCGTTGACGGCGTGCACGTTGACGACATTGTTGACGGCAGGGTCGCGGTGGCACTTGAAGGAGAAGTTGGAGCTGCACCCCTTGTCAGCCAGGGGCCTTTTCTCCAAAGCTGGAGACCAGAGATCGAGACATACCTGGAGTCCTTGTCCTCGACGTATTGAATGGCGCATCGGCCCTCGATACTGCCGATGGCAAAGCCGGCCGAGTCGGTGAAGCAGCTCACCACTCGGGTTTGCCACTTCAACGGGCTCTGTATCGTCTTGTAGAAACTCGTGGGATTCTTGAGGTCGATGACGTGGATGTAGCGGTCGGCAGTGCCAACGACACACAGGTTGTCGTGGACGTCCATGTTGTAGACCCTCTCCTGGCAGGTGATGGTGGCGGCCGGGCCTTGCTGTCGGAGATCCCAGTACTTGATGGTCTTGTCCCAGGAGCCCGAGACGACCATGGGCCCGCTGCCGCTGTCGAAGAAGCGACAGGTGCGCACGGGCTGGTCGTGCGTACCGACGACAATGTCCTGCTGGGAGCTGAGGTCGCACACCTTGACATTCTTGTCGGCGCCGGCGGATGCGATCTTGGTGCCGTCCTGCGGTTGTGCCCGAGTCAGCCTCGCGCACAGGACCGACGGCCGTCGCGACTCACCTTTGAAAAGTCGCAGTTGAGCACGGGCTGGCTGTGCTCGTAGACGTGGCGCCCCTGGCTCTGTCCGTTCTGGGCAATCTCGTAGACGCGAATCTTGTTGTCCCAGCTGGCGACGGCGAGGAAGTCGGGCGTGTTGGCGGCGGGCGAAAAGGCCAGGTCCGAGATGCTGTCGGTGGGCGGGTCGCTGAGGGCAACGTCTTGCTTGAGGTCGCCGAGGGTGCTCGTCGACGCGGCGCTCGCGGCACTTCCAAAGAGGCCCGACATGGTGGCCGAAGGAAGCTATTCCGAGGTGAAGAAGAAGAGGATGCTTGGGGCTCCGGCGCGTGCAGCAGGTCCCCGTCCGCCGCCCGAGTCGAGCCGGATACTTGCCTCGCCCAACGACTGCTGGCGCGCGGGACTTTGGTCTGTGAACTGTCGTCCTGTGCCTTGGCTTGCGAATCCACTGCCGGCGTTTCGTTCTTTGAGCGATCGAGGCAGCTGCTCAGCCTTTTTCGAAGCCTGGCCATGATTGGTCCGCGACAGAGCGGGTCCAGGCGACCCCTGTAATCGCATGCACGTGCTCGGCGGCTAGCGCAATAAAAATCGTGAGAGCTCTGAAAATTTGCTCTTCTTTCCCTCCTTCTCTCCAACCCCCTCGATCAACAAATCGCCATTCGAAGCTCACACACAGAGACACTTGCCTTGCGCAGCGTCTCGCACTCTTGTTTGCTTTGGGAGAAAGTCCCCGGACGACTCCGTTCTTCGGAGCATGCGGAAACGCGCCGCCATAAAAGCACTGCGGCTGACCTCTGGCGCCTTGGCCCTCGCGCGGCATCGGCCCTGCCCGCCGCTTCGTCTGCCTCTCGCGACGCCTCGCCGGGCCTGTCTGTGCGTCTCCGGCCCCCATGGATGAAGATATGAGTCCGTGCCGGGTGGCGTGCGCTCAGTGTCCTGGCGGCGGCTGAGCGGTGGCTGATGGCGGGTGGACGCTGGGTGTCCGCGCGGGCGGTGTCGGGCCCGGTGGATTATTGTCGAGATTGATAGGTATGCGATTGCCCGGCGCAAGCTGGGTTACTCGATGGGGCTTATTCTTGAGTCGAGGGGGTTCAAGTATTCCGTCGCCGTTCGCGGGGGCGATCCCGCCTTTGTACACTCTTGGGCTTCTCGCGGAGCCCTGCCTTGGGGATTCTGCTGCCCGGATGGGGACGGACCAAAGTTGTTGTGATGATGATTAAATTAGAGTCAAGCACTGAGGCTTTGCCGATGCGGACTCGTTGTCAAACAACACTTGTCTGAACAACTTTGGATCTGATGCTGCTGATGGACCCGGCAATTTGGCTTTACCCCTGCGTTGTTTTGTTCTCTGTATGTAGCATTACTGCGACGCTCTAAGCATGGAAGCGGCCTGGCCAAGTGGCATCCTCTGCTGAATCTGCATCGCGCTGTGGTGGCGCAGGCCGAGGTGGATGGATGCCGGAGCGGCATATTGGATGCCAGGTCCGTCGGTTCTCAGCCTCGAAGCTCTCGTCGCACAGCCAGCGGCGACCATCAGACGACAGCGTCTACAGACCAATGTTCCTGCGTACGGACACGGCTGAACTTGCTCGCCAGGGTTCTCCCTTCTCGCAGCAAGGCAGCAGTTTCATGGTTCGTGTACAAGACGCATTGGCGATTGAGAGCCGGGACAATAATTTGGACCATCTCGGGCGTGTAAGCGACTGGCGGTTGTCTCTGACGGCTCGCTTGTGTGCACACGGACTCTGTCTCGCTCTTCCTCGTCGCCTCGCAGCCACTTCGGCCAGTGGCCTGACGACGGCGAGAGCAGCGTCTTTCAGCTTGACCAAGCACGTCCGAGTTCCTGCAGCACAGCAGCGGAAAACCCCTGTCCCCCCTCCCCCCCTTTCCCAAGAGACACTGCCCGCGATCCGGCAACGTATGCACAACACAGCATTGTCTGACCATGGCTAGCAGCCGTCGCTTCTTCGCACAGGGGAGCGGGCCATCAACATGCGACGCCAAAGCAGAGGCTGAACCAACAATGGCCGTTGCTCCCGTGCGGGGGAAACAGGGATGGTGCTCGGGACGAGACAAGACTCGCAGAGGACTGGCTCGGGGGGGAGCCTCGAGCTGTGCTCCAGGACCCCGTCGTCACAGGGCCGATGCAACGCTGCTGCTGCGGCTCTGGATTCGCTGGCTCTTGTTCGTCGCCCCTTGTCCCCCCCCCCTGGATCCTGGCCGCCAGCCTTTGAGATTCCCCAACGCAAACTGCATGCATGCATACGAGTCAATCATGTATGTACAGTACATGCTGTTTGCTGCAGGGCTCATTCTTGCATGTATGAACATATGTTGAGCGTATGTTCCTGGGATGATGCGTGTTCTGGAACCTGCCCCTTTGCGTAACCAGCACATATAGGTGGTGCTTTGCCCGCTCAGGATGCTGTTGGGCTTTTGATGTCATCTGGAGAGGGGTTCTACACACAATCCTCCTTCTCTCCTTCTCCGCTTCCCTCTCGCCCGTCTCAACAGTTCCCCCTTGATGTATCCAAGCAGGTTGTCTGGGCAAAGAGACGCTCGCCCACGAGCAGCACCCATCCCGGAGGAATCCCAGCACATCTGCGCCCCTTCCCTATCCCCCTTCCACCATCCCGGCTCGCACACCACGCTCCTCGCCACTCTGAAAGCCCCCCGAGACGGCAGCCTCCGCCATGAAGCCCACCCTCGCCCTCCTGGCCCCCCTCGCCGCAGCCATCGACCTGGCCACGCTGCAAAAGTCGCTGCCCGCATGCTCCCTCGAGTGTCTGGCCAAGGGCGTCGCCGTCCACGGCTGCGGCCTCACCCAGTTCAGCTGCCAGTGCGCCCGCCTGGAGCCCATCATCCGCACCGTCGCCCC
>JAPEBW010000432.1:0-54776 GCA_027405785.1 Ophiocordyceps robertsii | reverse complement strand
TATCCCGGAATCCGGTACGCTATAAGGCCCTTAGTATAGGAAGCTCGTTTTTATTAATTAAGAGTCCCGAAAATGCCTTAGTTAGCGCGGCTATAGCGGACGAGGCTAAACGGTAATACTAAACTAAAAAACTACTAAGTATCCTTTAAGGCGGATTTCTAGTTAAGGCCCTTAAGCTAAACTCTATTAGCAATACGCGGTGGAAATATCCGCTAAGCTTATTATCCTAAGGAAAGAGTAACTTTATTATAAGCTCGATCCGGAGGGTATTTAGCAAGCGGGGAGCCGGATAGTTTTAAGGTTAGCTCGTCCTTACTTCTTCTATTTAAAGGATAATCGATTTATCCGGGTAATACCGAATTTAGTTTACTTAGTTATATAGATTTTATCGTTTTATAGTCTATCCTTTATTAGTATTCTAAAAGCGGATTGCCTCTTAAAGGGTAGTAGTCTTAGCTTAGCTAAATAAGACTCGTTCTACGTCCTATTTAGCTTTATAGGCTATCGCGGTATAGTACCTTAAAAAGGGGTAAGGGAGATTATTAAACCGGTATGCTTAGTAAGCCGCGGCCTCTTCCGCTCTTATAGCTTACTTGTCTTAAAGTTTTATTACGAGCGCGTTAAGGAAAAGGTGCTTATTATTAAGGTTAGACTTAAAGGCTAATAAGAGCTTCTTACTAAAGAAAATATCGTTTAGTATCTAACTTCTTATAAGATAAATACTTAATCGTGCGATATAGTCGCTCTTAGCTTAGCGGATATCCGGGGGATTTCCGTTTAAATAAGTAAGAATTGCTACTATTTGCTACGCTTTATAGCGTAAAGATAAGGGGATAAGGCGCGGACTAATTACCGCCGGTTAAGGCTAGTACTACGGACTAATTACTGCTAGTTAAGGCCGGTATTATAAACTAATTACCGCTAGTCGGGCTAATATAATAAACTAATTACCGTATATAAACGTATATAGGGGTTTAGAAATAGTAAAAAGCTTATCTATTTCTTAAAGGCATAGCTAGCTATTTTATACTTAGTTCTCTAAGCTAATTTTAAAGATCTTTAACTATACTATTTATAGTATATAAAGTAAACCGTAGATATCCTTATAAAATCGCTTAATAAACTAAGTATAAGCCCGGTTAAAAATACTATAGACTATAGTTAAGGAAATCCCTTAAATATCCCTAGATATCCCTTAAAAATCGCGGTAAGGTTTATCCCGTGTTTTTTAAGGTGCTTTTATAGTTAAAAACGGGTCGAACTATAGTTAAGATATCCCGCGGAAATCCTTAAAAATCCCTTAAAGATACCGGCGGAATCCGCTTAATAGTTTTTATAGTATCTCTTATAGTTAGATATATCGTAAACTATAGTTAGGTAGGCTCTTAACTATCCGTAGTTTTATCCCGGAAACCTTAGCGGGGTCCGACCGGTAATGTTCGTCGTATCTCCTTAAGCGAGCCTTCGTAGTGCGTGCTCCGGGCGTTCTCGTCGCGGGGTTCCGTAGGGCTTCCTTAAGAGTAAAGTAAGGAGTCTAGGCGTGGCCGTTTAGATTCCGTAACACTTTATTTATTAAATTTCTTTATCTTAATAAAGGTATATTTTTCTTAAGATATATATATATTCTTCTTCGCTTTATTCTTAGTTATAATTATCCTTAAGAAGTATTATACTTTGCTTAAAGATTAAATCTTTAAGACCTTGCTTTTTTTATTAATTATACAAGTTATAAAATCCTTTATAAGCATAAAGAATAGAAGATTATTTACGTAAACTAATATAGCTATATATAGCTTTTTATTTATAAATACCGCTTTGTTTATAAGTAGGCAGGGAAATCCTTGCTCGCTTAAAACCTTTAGTAATAAAATATACTAAAGTATTATACTTTATTTAAGACTGTATAAAGCTTTTTTTAATTTTGCAATTAGTTTTTTATTTTTATTATACTGCTTTTTATTTTTATATTTAAGGTCTTTATTTATAATATAGTCTTTATAACCTTATAGTATATTTAAGCATATATTCTTTTAGCTTTATTTATATAAATAAATACATTTTTTATATCTTATAATAGTATTTATTAATTATTAGTTTTAGCTAGCATTAATAAGAGTTTAGTAGACTTAGGTCTAGGAGTAGTAAAGAGGGTTTTAATATAATCTATGCCGTATATTTACTTATAGCCTTATGCTATAAAGCGGGCTTTAAATCTAGTTATGTTATTTTTATTATTATTCTTAATTCTATAAACTTCTCGGCCTCTTAAAGCCTCCTTATTACTTAAAAGCTCTTATATTTCCTTATTATCCAAACTTATTAGTTCGTTTAGTTTAATTAGCATAGCTTTATCCTAGTATTTTGCTTGCGGACTATTTATAGCCTGCTTAAAAGTAGTAGGCTTTATAGGATCTTTATTTTCTTTTATAATAAAAAGAATATATTTTATATTATTATTATTAATTATTATAATATATATAAGGTATTCTATAAAATCTTTATAGTATTTAATAGGCTTCCTAGGTCTTTTTACTTAAGTCCTATAATCCTTTTACTAGGTATTGTTATTGCTAGTATTATTATTACTAATATTAATATCGCTAGTATTATTATTAATATTAGTAAAATCTAAATTAGTAGTACTTTTATTACTATCTATACTACTAGTATTTATAATACTAATATTATTCTAATTACTCTTATTACTAGTATTGTTATTCTTAGTTTTATAGTTATTTAGTACCTTATTTAAAAAAGACCTATTATTAACATTAGTATATTCTTCTTTATTAAAGAAGTTATTCTTTAGTATAGTTATATCTTAAGAAATCATTATTTTTCGTTTAGAAATGTTATATATATTTTAAGTAGTTTCTTTTTAGCTTATTATTACCTCTTTATAAGCTCTAGGCTTTAATTTATTAATAAGGGTTTAATTTCTATAAAATATAGTGCTTTTAAATACCTTTATTTTATTTAAGTCCTTTAGAATTTAGGCTATATTATTCTTCTTTTCTATTAAGGATATAAAGCCTATAGAAAAAGAAGAAGACTAGATATAGATATATATAGCTGCTAAAACAGCTTTGCCTTATAGGTATTTTAGTAAATTCGAGGTAAAAAGCATAGCTCGAACTTTATAAGGTATAGTTATATTTTTCTATTCTATTTTACTATAAGAATAAGGGGTATAAGCAGGGCTTATATTATAAATAAGGCCGTTCTTTAAGCAATATAAGTTTATATTATATATTTATTCTTTCGTATTATTTAAGAAAAACGTCTTTTATAGTAGTTTTATTTCGATTATTTTTTAATTCTTACTTATATTCTAAGAATTTAAGTAGATATTCTGCCTTCATCTTTATTAAGCATTTCTTTCGATATCTAGTACTAGTATTTTAAAAGAATATAAAGTAAGTGTATTTATTATAAGCAGGGGTTTTAATAAGAGCCTATATATTAATATATATTTTATCTTTAAGAATGTATTTCCTTTTTAAAAAAGTCTTTTTCTTTATTTTAGTTTATTTAGCTTCTATATAAGCTTTATATTGTTTTATCCTTATTATATTAGCTTTATTAATAGTTTTATTAAAATACCTTTTTTTAGGTATTTATATAAGGATTTATAATTAATATATCTTAGCCTTTATAAAAACTTCTTCGCAAACTAAACACTCGCCCGCAGCGGGTGCGTATCGCGTTTAAAACTCTTATTAATAATAAGAATTAATTCGGCGGTATCGGTTACCTCCCTTAAGACGATATTATAGCGTAGCCGGGGGACGTAAGGGCAAGGGGGTAGCCCGCTTCGTACCGGCATCGACTATAGCGCTTAGTATAACGAAACGCCCTTAAGCTTTACGCACTTAAATAGAGAGCCGAATATACCTTAATAAGATAATAACGCGTAACCTAGCTAGACTATACGCAATATAGATAAAAAGAAGGCCTATAATAAAATCGCGGGTATAGTCTTATATATATAGTTTAATTAAGTATAGGTAGTAATCGAAACCCTCCTCCGCTTTAAGGAGCGCGCTAAAAGCGCGCCGACTATAGTATAGGCTAACCCCGGGCTTTATAAGGCTATTTAAAGCGCGATAAAGGAAGCTATATATAAAGAACTAAGATAAGGCTAAGCTTAAAGCCTAGGGGAAGGACTTAAAAGGACTTAGGTAATAGTAGTAGCGGGCCTTAAAAGGCCGGTATAGTATAATGCGAAGATAAAGCCGGTCCCGCCTTAGTATAAACGTAAGCTAGTAGTAGTCCCGATAAAAGCGATACCGGATATCTTAAACTATAAGCCGAAAGATATAGTTAAAGCAATTAACGCGGCGCTTAATATCTCTTCCGCTATAATAGCGAGACGCCTTTTAAGCGGGGATATCGCGATAACGTTTAATATAGCGGCACGACTTTATTAATAGAATTAAGATTAAATAAGGAGCGTCTTTAAGCCGGAGGTAGCGATAGTATATAGGGCCTATATAGTAATAATAAAGAATATCTTAATAAGGGTCTTTAAGACGGATAAAGTGCTCTTAATTAAGGAGATTGCTAATATTAATAAAGTAAAAGTTATATAAGCGCGAGCAATATACCCTTAAACTAAGACCTCGATAGCTATAACCTTTATTATTAGTATAAGTAGCTTAGCGGAGGCTAATAAGCTATATAATATAAGCTTATTCTTAAAGGCTTAAATATTTTAATATAAGTTATATAATAAGTTAGTTAAACCTACTTAGTGCTATAATTACTATAAATATAGGTATATTGCTAAACGTTATACCTTAATATAGCTTTATGCTTATTATAAAGGGACCTCTTATATAAGCGGCGAGGATAAGTGCCGTATAAAGAAAGGCGAAATCCTTTATAACTACGTATCTTATAGCGGGCAGCACTTAGTATAGTCCTATACTTATCTTATAGCGGTAAAAGCCTAAGATAAAGTAAGGGACTACTACTTAAACCGCTTATAACGCTTCGCTAGCACTTATAGCTAGCCGGACCCTTAAATCCCCGTTCTCTTTATAGAGAACTAAGGGCCTACTTTATTATAAGCGCGGAAACGCCTTAAGCGGCCGAGAAAAGATAGGTAAACGCCGTCGGCACCGCTAGCTAAGGTATAAGTAGTAAGCACTAACCTAAGTAATATTAAACGATATATAAAGCAACGGAGCGTATCGCTCTTAACCTAAGCTATTACCTTATCTTAAACGATAAACTTTACCTTAACCCCTCGTATATAAAATTAAAGGTTTTTTATTAAAATATATAAAAGAGATACAAGCTAGCACGATTAGCTTTTAGCTACTACGCTAAGTATAATATAATAGCGCTTTAAGTAATAGAGAAAATATAGGGCTTAAGGGCCTTATCCTTAAGGGACGTACTATACCGGCTAGTTTATAAAGAAAGCTATAACGCGATATATATTTATAGGAGGTATAATATAAGGACGTAAATACTATAAACCGGATATAACTAAGGGGAGATAACTTTTAGCGATTATATAAAGCTAAGGTCTTTATACTTACTACTAAAAGAGATTTAAACGGGCTTAGCTAAGGCCTTAAAAGAGGTTAATAGCTAAGGCCCGCTAGTTTTAGTAAGGGACTTTAATATCTATTACCCGCTATAAGACGCCTATAACTAGACTTTTAATAAGGTAGAATAGTTTATTAAGGAGGCCGCGCGGCTCCGGCTTAAACTAGCTATGCTAAGGGGGGAATATATACGTTTCTTTTATAGGTATAAAGATAGCATAATCGACCTTATATAAGCTATAACGGAAACGGCTATATAGTTTATCGGCTTAGACTTAGACCTTATAAGGTTTAATTATATTCTATAAGTAGTTTTATTCGAGATAAGTTTTAAGCTAAAGGAGGTATTAGCAACGCTAAGATAAAAAAAGGCGGAAAAGAAAAGAGTTAAGGCGGAAACCCTATCTTAGCTTAGGATATAATAGCTTACGTTCCGTAGCTTATAGGGAATTAATATAGAAATAGATAGATTATATAACGATCTTAATAAAATTACCCGCGCGATAGTCCTATACCGGAAGTAAGCGATTTTAAGGGGTAACGTATAGTTTACCTTAAAGGCGGCCTAGGCTACTTAAGCTACGAAAAGGGCCCGGAGATACTATAAGGGATATAGGACTTAAGTAAACTAAGAAGCGCTATAAAAAGCGGCTATAGCTTAAAAGCAAGCTATATATAACGCGAGATAAGAATATTAAAAAGACTTTCTTAAGGAGATTAGCGCTAATAATACTAAGCTATAAAACGTTAAACGATAAGCGCGTTTATATAGTAAGCTACTTTTAGACTTAGCGCACTTATTACTATTAACCGGCAAGGGCTATAAATACTAACTAACCCCCGACTTTAAAGAGAAAGCTTAACTCTTTACGGAGCGCTTTTTTTTAGCTAAAGCCGCAACGCTTCCGGGACCTCCTTAACGCGCGGCTAAAAGGGAGCTTACTATAAAACGGTATATTGACTTTACGGATATATCCTAAGCGATAAGTAAAATAGCGAGTTAAAAGGCGGTAAGCTTAGATAAAGTCCCCTTTAGCTTCCTTAAGCTTTATAGCTTAGCGCTCTTAGCTTAACTAGCGATAATCTTTACGGCCTATATAAAGATATTGCACTTTCCGACTTAGTTCCGGTCTACGAACGTAATAATACTAAGAAAACTAAGGAAGAAACCTAAGTTATACCGCACTACCGGGGGGTAAAGACCTATTTCCCTCTTACCGATAATAAGTAAAATCTTAAAGTAAATCTTAGCTTAAAGACTTATAACCGCGGCGGAAGCGAATAAGGTCTTACTTAAAGGATAGTTTAAGAATAAAAAGAAAAGGTCTATAAAAGCGGTAATACTTTAAGTAATAAAACTAATATATATAACGTAAGCTAAAAAAGGGATTATATCGTTCCTTTAACTTAATATTAAGGGGGCCTTTAATATAGTTAACTATAAGAAACTCTTAAAGGAACTTACCCTCCGGGGCTACTTTAAGTAGTTTATAAAGCTAGCCCGTAGCTTTATAAATAAGCGCTACTTAACCCTTTATTTTAATAAAAGAAAAGCTATACCGGTCTAAATTACTACTAAGGTCCCTTAAGGCTCGCCGCTATCTTTAATCCTATTCTTTTACTATATAATACCCTTTTATAAAAGATTAAAAAAGCTAAAAGGAGTTTATATTATCGGTTTCGCAGATAATATAAATATCCTTAGTATAGGCCCTAAGGAGGGATTAATAATAGCGTGGCTTAAGGCGGCTTAAAAGGTATATACTATATAGGTAAAAGAGTTCGCGGTAAACTTTAAACCTTTAAAAAGCAAGCTTATTTACTTTATAAAAAGATATAAAGCAATTATAACTTTTATTTACCTTAAGGCCGCTATAATAGTGCCGGTTTAAGACGCTAGGCTCCTAAGGGTATAAGTAGACCGTAAGCTTAAGTAAAAAGCATACCTTAATAAGCTACGCGCTAAGCTAAAAAAGCGAAACCTAGCCCTTATAAAGCTTATAGCGTCTATATAAGAATATACCTTACTTAAGGCTTAAGAAGTCTATAGTAAAGTCGTTTAGTCCTTTATATTATATACTACGGTTATATTTTATAAGATAACCTTAGTAGACGGAAGGCCCTATAAAATAGCCGTAAAGTTAGCGCGGGATTAAACCGCCTACCTTTAAATAATCGCGGGGGCCTACCGGGCTACCTTAGTTTACTAGCTCGAAGCCGAAACCTAGGTCCCGCTAATTAACCTCTACTTAAACTAAAGAATAGCCGATACCCTTAAGAGGCTAAAAGACTCCGGAATCCTAAACTAAATCCGACGCGCGTTTATATTAATAGTAAGACTACTCTAGCAATATAAATAACGGCTAAGGCGGCCTACGCCCTTAAGGCTACTGCTCGCGGAGGTATTAAGGGGGGTATAGTCTTAAGTTAGGTCTAGTAAGCTTTAGGAAAAGAAATAAATAAAGGAAATCCTCTTTAAGGAATAGGCTAAGCGGTAAAGCTTAAGGGAGGAACTTATTAAATAGCGCTAAACTACGCTTTACTTTATAGACTTACCGCCTTAGTTTAATAAGGCTATAGCGCCTAACCGGTATAAGGCGCTACTTAAGTACTTAAGCTTTAGAATTACTTAAATATAAACCGGAGTAATAAGCCTTAAAGACTTTTTATTCCGCTATAATATACTTAAAGTAGTATTGCCTCTTTATAACTATAAGTAATAACGGGATACTATTTACTATGCAATAATAAGCTATAAGCTTATTAATAAAGTAAGGGGGACGCTACTATAGCGACTTTATAATATAGGTAAGGTGCGGGCAAAGCTTTAAAAATAGGAGATAGCGGCTATGCTAATAAGATAGTTTTTAAGCTTAGGGCGCCTATAATAATTTAATTTAGCAATACGATTATACTAAGAGGAAGATAAGGTATACGTAGTAGCTTTAGCTATACTTTAGTTAAGAGGGGATATATATTAATTAAATCGCCCCCTTAGCTTAGCTTAAGAGAATAACTTACTAATATAATAAAACGCTATAAAATATTAAAACGCTAAAAACTTCCCCCCCTTAAGACCCTTATTTAGCTTATAAGGCCTTTATCGGACTTACCTTAAGTAAGTGCCTTAGCTAGCTTCCCCCCTTAGTTCCCCCCCTTAATATTAGTTCTTTACCTTAGCTAAAGTTTAAGCTTGTTATTATTATGCTTAGCGCTACGTTAAGCGCGACTAAAAGCGATAGCGGACTTCCCCGTTTAAGGAGTGCTATAAAAACGTCCCGCTTAGCTACGATTATAAGTTAAAGTAATAGGCGCCTTCCCCCTCCTACGCCTATAACGACTTAAGGTCGCGGCGGGAGTAAAAGTAAAAGATATCGTCTTACTAGCAGCCCGCTAAACTATTAGCTTCGGGGCTTATAGGGTTTTTAATATTAATATTAAAAGCGGTATAAAGCTAAGCTAAGTAAGGCGACTTAAATAATACTTAGTCGATTAAGCGGTATTAAGCATTATAAGAAAATTAAGGGGAAAAGACCTAGCTTTACTATAAGTAAAAAACTAAAAGTACTTAAGGTTTAAGCTAAGGTTTTTAGTATCCCCCTCCTTACTAACTAGGTTAAGAATAGGGGTAGCGCGGGCACGCTTTAAGGCGTTAGCCGCGGGGCTACTAGCCTTAAAAGCACTACTTTTAAAAAGGCTATAAACCCGCTTCGGTATAGCTAAGGGAACGTCGCGGCCTATAAATAAGCTAAGGGTAAAAGAGGCGAGAAGCGAAGTAAGGTTATCGTTATAGTCGCTATCGCTACCGCTTTTAAGGTTAAAAACGATAAAGATAATATCGGAACTAAGTAAGGGGCTAACCTTATCTTTAAAGACCTCGGTTTCGGTCTTAGCCTTATTATCGTTACTATTATTATTATCCCGGTCCTCCCTTTCTTCTAGCTTATTATTATTAATATTAAGCTCGGGCTCCCTTAAGTTAGACTTATTAGTCTCGATAGCCTTTCCCTTACCCTTACTTTTAAGCACCCCTTTATACTTAAGCTTATAGGCGAAGGCGGCGCGCTTTTAAGCATAGGCCTTAGCGAGAACCTTAGCTTAAGCCTTCTTCTTAGCCTTAGCCTTAGCCTTAAAGTCGTTTAAAATAATAAGAACCTTAAGGGGCGGGGGCTTAAGCGGGACGAGAGCGGCGCGGGTACGCATAAGGTTTAAGTCGGGTAAGAGACCCTTAAGGGCGATATCCTAGCCCTTATACCCGCTAAAGCTAAGGTAGTTAGCTACTATAAATAGCGCGTTCTTTATACTCTTTAAGTTTTAAGCTATAGCGTAAACGGTTTAATAAATAACTATAACGGTGCCGTTAACTTTATTAGCGAGCTTAGTATTAGCCTTATAGGCTATATACGCGTTATTAATAAAGCGGCTAAGGGTAAAGGTAAGTAGCTTAATATTTTTATTAAGGGAAGCTAGACTAAAGGGAGCACTAAATATAAGAGCCCGTGCTATAATAAAGCTAGTACGCTATTAAAGCTTTATCGCCGCGGAGGTAAGCTTTATATATATAGAGCGCTTAATAAGCTAGCCGGATTTATATAACTCCTTTTAAGCAGTATAAAGCTTATAAGCCGTATCTTTACTTATAGCGGTAAGCTATAAAAGAGATTAGCTAAAGTATATAAGCGGGTTTAACGCGAAGCTACTTACTTAAAAATAAAAATAGTTACTTAAAGAGTATATAATATACGCTTTTATAAAGATAGCTAAGAGAAGATTAGCTATATAGACTACGTATATCTATATAGCGGATATAACTTAGATATATATAAGCTTAGTTTTAATAGCCCCGGAAAACTATAAGCGTATCGTTACTTAATAGATAGCTTATATATATATAATAAGGAATTTTACGCTTAGTACTATAATAAGCCTAGGCCTCTTTATCCTTAGTATCTTTACTTAGTAGCTTAAGGAGTAGACCCGTATTAAGGTTAAAAAAAGTAACTTTCTTCTTTAGTATAATAGCGATAAAGATAATAAAAGCAATAATAGCGGAACGACGGCTATATAAAGGGGGCGGGGCGGTAAAAATGCGATAGGCTCGTAAAAAAAATAAGCGCGTTTATAGTAAAAGAAGGAGGAGTACGAGTATATACGCGCGGTACGCGGGAGGCTTTATCTTTAAAGCTAAGCGTAAGATTAGTAACTAAGCGGCGGGAATAAATAACGGTCTTAATTAAAAATATACGCGTATAGTAAGGCGCTAAATTCTTATTAGCGAGGACCGCTATAGACTTACTATTTAAGGTCGCGCTACCTATAGGAGGGGCGCGGGTTAAAATCCCGTTTACCCCTCCCGCCCCCGTATTAAGAGGGTAGATAAGGGGGATAGAAGAGGGTCTACTGCCTATACCTTAAGCTTAAAGCGCGATACTCTAAACTATAAGCCGCTTAAGTTAAAGGCGGCCCCGGCCTCGCTAGGCTGCGTTAAACTACTTAGTAAGCGGGATATACTCGCGGCGGAAGACGTACTTTCTTTTTCCTTATATAAAGTTATAAGACCTTATATAAGGCGGACTAAGCGTAAATAAGAGGAGGTTTTACACCGGGCACTTTAGTTTTTCCCTTTTATTTATAAATATCGAATTTTTAAAAACCTAAATTAAGTCCTTAGCGTAAACTTAATAATAATAATAATAATATCCTAGCCTTTTATACTAAAAAAGTAAATCTATAGTCTTCTTTTTATCTTTAGACGTATTTTCTTTATTATTAATAGGTATATTATTTATAAGTATATTTATATAAAGGGTTTAATATTATATATTTTACTATTAATTTCAAATTTAGTCTTTATAACTATAATAATATAATATAAGCTATTATTAATAAAGCTTTATATAAGTATATTTACCTTTTTATTTAAAGGGGTTATATTATCTTTACTAGTTAAAGCAAAGGTATTACAAAGAGATAATTAGCTTATAATATTAAAACTAATTTAAGGTATATAAAGGCAGTTCCTTAATATTAAGCGTATATTACTTTTAAGAAATTTATAATATAAATTCTATGCGCCTTTAACTATAATAAAAGACGCTTTGCCTTAAATAACGGTCGTATATATATCTTTATAAAAAGAGAGGAGTGATTTAATATATACTATATGCTTAAAAGCCCTTATATTAAAAAAAAGTTATATATATTCTCTTTATTTATTTGTATAATATTTCTATTTACTTTAAAAATAACCTAAGAAATAGAAGAAAAAAGAGGCTTAAAAGATCCTTTAATATTTTTTATATTAACTTTCTTTTTATCTTTTACAAGGTATATAAAAGAGGTGTATATAAAATAAGTATAGAGGGTTTAAAAGGTATAAAGAGTTTAAAGGGTATAGAAAGTATAGAGGGTATAAAGGGTATTAAGGGTATAAAGGGTATAAAAGGTATAAAAGGTAAAAAGGGTATAAAGGGTATAGAGGGTATAAAAGTATATAAAGGGTATAGAGGTTATAAGAAAGGAGTTATTTACTTAAGCTAAAGAATTAGAAACGTAAAGAATTTCTTTAAAGGGAGAGGGCTCTTTAAAAAAGAAAACTCGTCTTTTTTCTTAGCCTTTAACTATAAATTTTATAGTAAGTAAAACTCTCTCTTAAAAAGACTCTCTTAAAAAGGGTATAAGCATAAAACGCCTATTATTCTTATTCGAATAGTCTTAAGTAGGTTTAGTTAAAAAGAGCCTTTTAAAAAAAAAGGGAAGCTTTTAGTTAAAAACCTACCGCCTTTACGTTATTCTTATTCTCCTTAAGCTAAAAGCAGTCTTTTATAGCATAGCCCTTTTTCTTATAATTTTTATAAAAGGTGGGTTTTTTTCTTTATAAAACAAATAGCTAATTAAAAGAGGGACCTTTTAAAACTTTAACCCTTTTAAACTTATTAATTATAAAGAAAAAGAAGAATTCTAAAGTATAAGCTTAGGCGTTATCTTAAAGAGCTTAGGAAATATTATTATAAAGCTAAAATAGGAGCTATTTAAGCATTCTAAAATCTAATTAATAATTGCTATCTTAAGGATTTTAATTTCTTAGGAATTTAGCTTAAAAAAAGCTCTTTTATCTTATTAAGGTATACTTTAATTAAAGTATAGGTTTTAAAAGTAGTATTAAATAATTTCTTTATAAGAAAAAGATTAGATATAAAATTTCCTAAGTTATAAAGGGTTTTTAAAGCTTCTTAAGCTAACTTTATAGTCGTATAGTGTTTTATTTAAGAAAGAGGGCTATTTATAACTATTAGACGGATTAAGGCAAGGATTTCCGCGGATTTAGTATATCGATCTTAAGAAACGGCTTTAGTAGCCTTTTCTTAAAAAACAACCGGATTTATTTAAAGTAACTAAAAGAAATAATTTAAAGAATCTTTTCGCTTACTAAATTAGTAGTCGTTTTTAGTAGCTATACTTTTTCTTGATTCTTTTAAGAGGTATTTTAGTATAAAGGATAATAAGTAAGAAGAAGTAGTAAAAATAATAGTTTTTAGAAGATATCGGTTAAAGAATATAATAATAAGGTTCGAAAAATATTAAGGAAGCCGTGTTAAAAAGAGCGTTTTTTATTATAAAAAGCAAGATTTTTAAAGGGTTTACTTTTTTATTAGAATCTTAGTAGCTAATTATAAGTCGAGGAGTTTAAAGAAGAAGAGAAAAAGAGTGTAAGGGACTTTATATAAGGTAGACTAAAAATATAGGGAAAAGAACTATTAAAAAGCGCGTGCTTTTTTTTATAGGGAAAGGTTTTTATGAAAATTCTATTATAAAATAGAGTGTAGTAAATTAAAGTTAATATATAAAAGTATAATATAGTAAAATAATTATAAAAGTAAATATATATATTTAAATATTAATTACGAAAAAAAAGGTATTTATTTTTAAATAGAAAAAGTAATAAGAAGGTAAAATTTACTTTAAGTACTAATAAAAGTTATAAATGAAAAAAGAATATTATACTACTTTAGTATTATTAAAAGTAATATAGCGGTATAAAAAAGTTAGTATAAAGTGCTTTTAATATTATATTAAATATATGATTTCGAGAAATATATTTAAGTATAAGTATATATAAGAAAGTGATTTTACTACTTTAATAAATCAGCTTTTTAATCCTTACTTAATTAGCTAAGCATAGGGGGGTGTATAAATTATATAAAAACCCGCATTAAATATCCTACTTTTAGCTCGTTATTTTCGCGGTCCTTACGTCCTTATACAATGTCTGTAACGTTATATACGGAACTAAGGAGGTTGGGGTAGCTTGATAAAACAAGGATCCGCTTAGACTTAAACTAACCTTAACTAACTTTAAACACGAATTGCTGTATAAGGAAGGGATATATAGCTACGGGGTAAAATGTTTTAATATTAACATTTCTCGGGCTTAAAGACCGCCCGGAGGCCGGTCCGGATAGGTCACTCCGTTCCCTCACATTTGTTTATAAAAGGCGAATCTCCCGCTACTAAATAGCTAGAGATTTTACAAGCACTTACGCACTTAATTCTTTATTAATTAATTCTAGCTAAATCCTGCCTTATACAATATCGACTCCTTTATTACGAGGTATTATATAATCTCCTAATTCCCTTATAATTTCGCTGCTGCTCTAACCTTTAATAGTATAAGTATAATAAAAATAGAAAAAAATAATTATATTAATTTATATTAAGTATAAAGTTAAAGGCAAGGTATTAATATTATTTATACTACTATATAATACTTTAAAAAGGGAGTAGTATTATAAGCTATGTTATAAAAAGAGCTATAATTATATTATAATAATTACTTTTAAGTTAAGCTAATATATTACCGAAGTTAAATAAGACTTAACTTTAACTTAGCTTAACTTTAGCTTAAACTTAACTTAAGTATAACCTTTTTAAGTAATACTAATTATAATAAGTTAGCCTTAACGGGGCTATCGCACGTAGTTATATTAATATTCGTTATTACGGGGTAGCTATTTAATTAAACTACTACGTTAAACTACGGCAAGGCAAAAAAAGACGAATTAGCTAAGTTACTAGCTAGTTAATTAATCACGTTTATTAAAAGTCTACACCGGCCTAGCCTAGGCCTAATATAAGGCCTAGCTTATAATACTAATAAATAGGAAGCTATATAGTTTAAATAAAGTTTTTTTCGTAGCTTTAAACAAAGACTTTTTTAGCTATATACTACTAAGCTAAGTATATATATATAAGCTTTTAATACTACTATTTACTTTTTAAAAACATTTAATTTTTATTAAAACTAATACAAAAAGTATTTTAAAAGTTTTAACTATATAGCTATATATGCTAGTTTTAATTAAGCCGCCGCTTACTTATTACGGAATATTTAATCTTAATATAAAATAGTATCGAAATTTTATAGTTATAACTTTTAAAATACCTTCTTATACTTTATATAAAAAAGTATTTTAAAAGTCTTAACTATATAATTTTTATGCTAGTCTTAATTAAAATTAAGTTTTCTTAAATAAGTAAGTAGTAGCCCGATAAAGATTACCGTATATATCTTTATTATTAAGACTTTTAAAATTGTTAAATAAACAATCTTTCTAATAAATATATATATACTAATTAAACGAAGAACCTATTAGTTATATTTTATATTATCCCTCTTAAAAAAAGGAACGAACACCTTTATATATATATATATATATAAATAGCCTCTTACTATAAGCCCCTAAATAATATAATACTTCGTACGTATTATTGCTCTTTTATAAGTATTATAGGTCTTAGATATAATACTCTATATATATTATTGCTCCTTTATAGGTATTATAAGTCTTTAGTATAATATTATACTTCGTGCGTATTATTACTCTTTTAATACTCGTAATTTTTATTTTTATTTTTAAGGAAAGTATTAAGGAGTATTTATTAGCATTTCCTTATATAGTATGTTTTTAGATAAGTAAAGGGTTCTTTTCTTTACTAGTGCTTTATACCTTTATAGTTTGCTTAAGTAAGGGTTTATACCTTATGCTTTTACGGTATATTTAAATAGGGGTTTATACCTTATGCTTTTACTATATACGTAAGTAAGAATCCTTTACTATTTACTTAAGTAACAATTTATTATTTCGTTCTTTAATATTATTTCCTATTATATAAAGAAATTTTCTCCTTTAGCGGTATGCTTTTTTTATAGCCTTCTTTTCTTAGTAGTATATAGTATGCTTTAGTATAGGTATAAATTCCCTTTTATAGTCCTTCTTTAAGCTCTTTTCCTTTTTTCCTTAGCATTATTATTTTCTTCGCCGCGCACCTATACTATTATTAATATTATTATACGTATACCGCCTTAAGTCGTCTTTTGCCCCTTTATTATACCCTTAACGTCGCATATCTTTATTATTATTATCGCTATCGTTATTTGCTAATAAGCTCGTTACCTCGCGTTATTATTTTATCGATTTAGCTTACTAGCCTTTAGGTATAGTAATAAGCTATATAAGGTTAGTACCGCGTTATTTTTCTTTTAATAGAGGATAAAGGTAACCGTTAGTTTATAAAGAGAGTCGCTATTAATATATAGTTTCTCTTATCTCCTTTATTAGTTCTTATACTATATTAACGTTTCTTAGGACTTTAAAGTTATGTTTATTCGTTGCTTATTAATTAATATCTTTATATAGGTTTTTATTAGCGCTTAGCTTAATCGGATTATCTTAAAGCTAGTACGGCGGGAGGGGTACTTTTAAGCTATTATTATATAGTCTTAAGGCTAAGATATACCTTATCCCTATATATTTTATTAAAAGGGATATAGTATATATCTATTTGCTATATACCGCTTTTTATTAAGGTATTAAGGTAGCGCTTATTTATTATATATTTAGGCCGGACGGGGTATATATTATCGTATTATTAGTAATAGACTTATCGTACTTTAAGCGCGTCGTTTGCTTAGCAGTATAGCTAATATACCGATTAAGGTTAATAATAGTCTTAAGGTAATTAAGGTGCTTAATTATTATTATTATTATTATTAAGTTTACGCTAAGGACTTAATCTAAGTTTTTAAAAATTTAATATTTATAAATAAAAGGGAAAAACCGGAGTGCTTAAGGTAAAACCTCCTCTTATTCGCGCTTAGTCCGCCTTATATAAGGTCTTATAACTTTATATAAGGAAAAAGGGAGTGCGTCTTTTACTATAAGTATATCACGCTCGCTAAGCAGTTTAACGCGGCTTAGCGAGGCTAAGGCCGCCTTTAACTTAAGCGGCCTATAGTCCGGAGTATCGCGCTTTAGGCCTAAGGTATAGGTAGTAGACCCTCTCCTATCCCCTTTATCTACCCTCTTAATATAGGGGCGGGAGGGGTAAACGGGATTTTAACCCGCGCCCCTCCCGCGGGTAGCGCGACTTTAAATAGTAAGTCTATAGCGGTCCCTGCTAATAGGAATTCGGCGCCCCGCTATACGCGTATATTCTTAATCGGGACCGTTATTTATTCGCGCCGCTTAATTATTAATCTCGCGCCTAGCTTTAAAGATAAAGCCTCTTACGCACCGCGCGTATATACTCGCACTCCTCCTTCTTTTACTATAAACGCGCTTATCTTTCTTATAAGCTTATTGCCTTCTTACTACCCCGCCCTTTTTATATAGCTATCGTTTTGCTATTATCGCTTTTATTTTCTTTATCGCTACTATACTAAAAAAGAAAGTTACTTTTTCTAACCTTAATATAAGTCTACTCCTTAAGCTACTAAGTAAAGATATTAAGGATAAAGAGGCCTAGGCTTATTATAGTACCGAGCATAAAATTCCTTATTATATATATATAGGCCGTTTATTAAGCGACGATATACTTATAGTTTTTTAAGGCTATTAAAACTAAGCTTATATATATCTAAGTTATATCCGCCGCGTAAATATATATAGTCCGCGTAGCTAATCCTTTCTTAGCTATCTTTATAAAAGCGTATATTATATACTCCTTAAGTAACTATTCTTATTTTTAAGTAAGTAGCTTTATATTAAACCCGCTTATATACTTTAGCTAATCTCCTTTATAGCTTACCGCTATAAGTAAAGATATGGCTTATAAGCTTTATACCGCTTAAAAGGAGTTATATAAATCCGGCCGGCTTATTAAGCGCTTTATATATATAAAGCTCGCCTCCGCGGCGATAAAGCTTTAGTAGCGTGCCGGCTTTATTATAATATAGGCTCTTATATTTAGTACTCCCCTTAGTCCGGCTTCCTTTAACGAAAATATTAAGCTACTTATCTTTACCCTTAGCCGCTTTATTAATAACACGCGTGCGGCTTATAAAGCTAACGCTAAGCTTATTAATAAAGTTAATAGCACTATTATAGTTATTTACTAAACCGTTTACGCTATAGCTTAGAACTTAAAAAGTATAAAAAACGCGCTATTTATAGTAGCTAACTACCTTAGCTTTAGCGGCTATAAAGGCTAAGATATCGCCCTTAAGGGTCTCTTACTTAACTTAAACCCTATATATACCCGCGCCGCTCTTATCCCGCTTAAGCCCCCGCCCCTTAAGGTTTTTATCGTTTTAAAGAACTTTAAAGCTAAGGCTAAAGCTAAGAAAAAGGCTTAAGCTAAGGTTCTCGCTAAGGCTAATGCTTAAAAGCGCGCCGCCCTTGCCTATAAGCTTAAGTATAAAGGGGTGCTTAAAAGTAAAGGTAAGGGAAAGGCTATTAAGACTAATAAGTCCGACTTAAAGGAGCCCGAGCTTAATATTAATAATAATAAGTTAAAGGAAAGGGAGGACTAAGACGATAATAACGGTAATAATAATAAGGCTAAGACTAAAACTAAGGTCCTTAAGGATAAAGTTAGCCCTTTACCCGGTTCCGATACTATCTTTATCGTTTTTAACTTTAAGAGTAGTAGCGATAGCGATTATAATAATAACCTTACTTCGCTTTTTGCTTTTCTTACCCTTAGCCTGTCTATAAGCCGTAATATTCCCTTAGCTACGCTAAAGCGGGTTCGTAGCCTCTTTAAAAGTAGTGCTTTTAAGGCTAGTAGCCCCGCGGCCAACGCTTTAAAGGGTGCCCGCGCCGCCCTTATTTTTAACCTAGCTAATAAGAAAGGGGATACTAAAGACCTTAGCTTAAACCTTAAGTACTTTTAGTTTTTTACTTATAGTAAGGCTAGGTCTCTCCCCCTTAATATTCTTATAATGCTTAATACCGCTTAGTCGACTAAATATTATTTAAGTCGCCTTACCCGGCTTAGCCTTATACCGCCTTCGACGCTAATATTAAGAACCTTATAAGCCCCGAAGCTAACGCCTTAGCAGGCTGCTAGTAAGATAACGTCTTTTACTTTTACTCCCGCCGCGACTTTAAGTTATTATAAGCATAGGAGAGAGAGGGCGCCCGTTACTTTAACTTATAGTCGTAGCTAAGCAGGACGTTCTTATAACACTCCTTAAATAAGGAAGTCCGCTATCGCTTTTAGTTGCGCTTAACATAGCGCTAAGTATAATAATAATAAGCTCGGACTTTAGCTAAGGTAAAGAACTAGTATTAAAGGGGAGAATTAAGGGGGGAAGCTAGCTAAGGCACTTACTTAAAGTAAGTCCGATAAGGGCCTTATAAGCTAAATAAGGGTCTTAAGGGGGGGACGTTTTTAGCGTTTTAGTGCTTTATAGCGTTTTATTATATTAATAGGTTATTCCCTTAAGCTAAGCTAAGAGGGCGATTTAATTAATATATATTCCCTCTTAACTAAAGTATAGCTAAAGCCGCTATATATACCTTATCTTCCCCTTAGTATAGTTATATTACTAAATTAAATTATTATAGGCGCCTTAAGCTTAAGAACTATCTTATTAGTATAGCTACTATCTCCTATTTTTAAAGCTTCGCCTGCACCTCGCCCGCGTTATAAAGTCGCTATAATCGCGTCCCCCTTACCTTATTAATAAGCCTATAGCTTATTATCGCATAGTAAATAATATCCTATTATTGCTTATAGTTATAAAAGGGCAATACTACTTTAAGTATATTATAGCGGAATAAGAAGTTTTTAAGGCTTATTACTCCGGTTCGTATTTAAGTAATTATAAAGCTTAGGTACTTAAGTAGCGCTTTATACTAATCGAGCGCTATAGCTTTATTAAACTAAGGCGGTAGGTCTATAGGGTAAAGCATAGTTTAGCGCTATTTAATAAGTTCCTCCCTTAAGCTTTACCGCTTAGCTTATTTCTTAAAGAGGATTTCTTTTATTCTTTTCTTCTCTTAAAGCTTACTAGACTTAACTTAAGACTATACCCCCCTTAATACCTCTATAAGCGGTAGCCTTAAAAGCGTAGGCCGCCTTAGCCGTTATTTACGTTGCTAAAGTAGTCTTACTATTAATACGGATATATATCGGATTTAGTTTAGGATTCCGGAGTCCTTTAGCCTCTTAAGGGTATTAGCTATTCTTTAGTTTAAGTAGAGGTTAATTAGCGGGACCTAGGTTTTAGCTTCGAGCTAATAAACTAAGGTAGCTTAGTAGGCCCCCGTAACTATTTAGAGGTAAGCGGTTTAATCCCGCGCTAACTTCGCGGCTATCTTATAAGGCTTTTTATCCGTTAAGGTTATCTTATAAAACGTAACTATAGCGTATAATATAAAGGACCGGATAACTTTACTATAGACTTCCTAAGCCTTAAGTAAAGTATATCCTTATATAAATACTACGAGCTTTATAAGGGCTAGGTTCTGCCTTTTTAGCTTAGCGCGTAGCTTATTAAAGTATGCTTTTTACCTAAGCTTGCGGTCTACCTATACCTTTAAAAGCCTAGCGTCTTAGACCGGCACTATTATAGTAGCCTTAAGGCAAATAAAGGTCGTAATCGCCTTATATCTTCTTATAAAGTAGATAAGCTTGCTTTTTAAAGGTTTAAAGTTTACCGCGAACTCTTTTACCTATATAGTATATACCTCTTAAGCCGCCTTAAGCCGCGCTATTATCGATCCCTCCTTAAGGCCTACGCTAAGGATATTTATATCGTCGGCGAAACTAATAATATAAACTCCTTTTAGCTTTTTTAATCTTTCGTAAAGAGGTATTATATAGTAAAGGAATAAGATTAAGGATAGCGGCAAGCTTTAAAGGACCTTAGTAGTAATTCGGACTAATATAGCCTTTTTTCTATCGAAATAAAAAGTTAAGTAGCGCTTATTTATAAAGCTATAAGCTAGCCTTATAAACTACTTAAGGTAGCCTTAAAAGGTAAGTTCCCTTAAAAGTTTCTTATAGTTAACTATATCGAAGGCCCCTTTAATATTAAGTTAAAGGAACGATACGATCCTTTTTCTAGCTTACGTTATATATATTAGTTCCGTTACTTAAAGTATTGCTGCTTTTATAAACCTCTCCTTTTTATTCTTAAACTATTCTTTAAGTAAAACCCCGTTTACTTCCGCCGCGGTTATAAGTCTTTAAGCTAAGATCTACTTTAAGATCTTACTTATTATTAGTAAAAGGGAAATAAGTCTTTACCCCCCGGTAGTACGGTATACCCCGGGTTTCTTCCTTAGTTTTCTTAGTACTATTATATTCGCAGACCGAAACTAAGTCGGAAAGTGCGATATCTCCGTATAAGCTATAAAGATTATCGCTAGTCGGGCTAAAAGCGCTAAGCTATAAAGCTTAAGGAAGCTAAAGGGGACCTTATCCGGGCCTACCGCCTTTTAACTCGCTATTTTACTTATTACTTAGGATATATCTATAAGGTTAATACGCCGTTTTATAGTAAGCTCTTTCTTAGCCGCCCGCCGGGGAGGTCTTAAAAGCGTCGCGGCTTTAGCTAAAAAGAAGCGCTTCGCTAAGAGTTAAGCTTTCTCTTTAAAGTCGGGGGTTAGTTAGTATTCGTAGCCCTTATTAGTTAATAGTAGTAAGTACGCTAAGTTTAAGGGTAGCTTACTATATAGACGCGCTTATCGTTTAACGTTTTATAACTTAGTATTATTAGCGCTAATCTCCTTAAAGAAGTCTTTTTAGTGTTCTTATCTCGCATTGCGTATAGCTTACTTTTAAGCTATAGCCGCTTTTTATAGCGCTTCTTAGTTTTCTTAAGTCCTATATCCTTTATAGTGTCTTTAAGCCCTTTTTATAGCTTAAGTAGCTTAAGCCGCCTTTAAGGTAAACTATACGTTACCCCTTAAGATCGCTTACTTTTAGTGTAGGACTATTATACGGGCAATTCTATTAAGATCGTTATATAATCTATCTATTTCCGCATTAATCTCTTATAAGCTATAGAGCGTAGGCTATTATATCTTAAGCTAGGATAAGGTTTCTGCCT
The DNA here is from genome assembly GCA_027405785.1 of Ophiocordyceps robertsii. NCBI lineage: Eukaryota > Fungi > Ascomycota > Sordariomycetes > Hypocreales > Ophiocordycipitaceae > Ophiocordyceps > Ophiocordyceps robertsii. The sequence continues at coordinate 32,876 of JAPEBW010000432.1, read as the reverse complement.
TAACCCTCTTTTTTTCCGCCTCTTTTTATCTTAGCGTTATTAATACCTCCTTTAGCTTAAACCCTATTTTAAACGAGACTACTTATAGGATATAGTCGGACCTTATAAGGTCTAGGTTTAGGCCGATAAACTATATAGCTATTTCCGTTATAGCTTATATAAGGTTGATTATACTATCTTTATACTTATAGAAGAAATATATATATTCCCCCCTTAGTATAGCTAGTTTAAGCTAAAGCCGCGCGGCCTCCTTAATAAACTATTTTACTTTATTAAAAGTCTAGTTATAAGCGTCTTATAGCGGGTAATAGATATTAAAGTCCCTTATTAAGACTAGCGGGCCTTAGCTATTAACCTCTTTTAAGGCCTTAGCTAAGCCTGTTTAAATCCCCTTTAATAGCGAGTATAAAGACCTTAGCCTTATACTATTACTAAAAGTTATCTCCCTTTAATTATATCCGGTCTATAGTATTTACGTCCTTATATCGTGCCTTTTATAAATATATATCGCGTTACGGCCCTCCTTATAAACTAGCTAGTATAGTGCGCCTCTTAAAGATAAGGCCCCTAAGCTTTATATTTTCTCTATCTCTTAAAGCGCTATTATATTATACTTAGCGCGGTAGCTAAAAGCTAGTTATACTAGCTTATATCTCTTTTATATATTTTAATAGAGAACCTTTAATTTTATATATAAGGGGTTAAGGTAAAGTTCGTCGTTTAAGATAAGGTAATAGCTTAGGTTAAAAGCAACGCGCTTTATTGCCTTATATATCGTTTAATATTACTTAGGTTAGTACTTACTGCTTATACCTTAGCCGGCGGTGCTAACGGCGTCTGCCCGTCTTTTCTTAGCCGCTTAAGGCGTTTCCGCGCTTATAATAAAGTAGGCCTTTAGTCCTTTATAAAAGGAAGGGGGATTTAAAGGTCTAGCTAGCTATAAGTGCTAGCAAAGCGTTATAAGCGGTTTAAGTAGTAGTCCTTTACCTTATCCTAGGCTTTTACCGCTATAAAATAAGTATAAGACTACGCTAAGTGCTGCCTGCTATAAGATACGTAGTTATAAAGGATTTTGCCTTTCTTTACGTAGTACTTATCCTCGCCGCTTATATAAGAGGTCCTTTTATAAGAAGCGTAAAGCTATATTAAAGTATAACGTTTAGCGATATGCTTATATTTATAGTAATTATAATACTAAGTAGGTTTAACCGACTTATTCTATAGCTTATATTAAAATATCTAGGCCTTTAAAAATAGGCCTATATTATATAGTTTATTAGCCTTTATTAAGCTACTTATACTAATAATAAGGGTTATAGCTATTAAGGTCTTAGTTTAAGGGCATATTACTTACGCCTATATAACTTTTACTTTATTAATATTAGCAATCTCTTTAATTAAAAGCGCTTTATCTATCTTAAAGACCCTTACTAAGATATTCTTCGTAATTACTATATAAGCCCTATACGCTATCGCTACCTCTAGCTTAAAGACGCTCCTTACTTAGTCTTAATTTTACTAATAAGGTTATACCGCTATATTAAATATTATCGCGATATCCCCGCTTAGGAGGCGTCTCGCTATTATAGCGGAAGAGATATTAAGCGCCGCGTTAATTGCTTTAACCGTATCTTTTAGCTCGCGGTTTAGGATATCCGGCATCGCTCTTATTAAGACTACTATTAGCTTATATTCGTACTAAGGCGGGACCGGCTTTATCTTCGCGTTATACTATATTAGCCCTTTAAAGCCCGCTACTACTATTACTTAAGTCCTTTTAAGTCCTTCCCTTAAGCCTTAAGCTTAGCCTTATCTTAGTTCTTTATATATAGCTTCCTTTATCGCGCTTTAAATAGCCCTATAAAGCTTAAGGTCGGCCCGCACTATAGTTAGCGCGCTCTTAGCGCGCTCCTTAAAGCGGAGGAGGGTTTTAACTACTACTTATACTTAATCGAACTACGCGTATAAGACTATACCCGCGATTTTATTATAGGCCTTCCTTTTATCTATATCGCGTATAATCTAGCTAGGTTACACGTTATCGTCTTATTAAGGTATATTTAGCTCTTTATCTAAGTGCGTAAAGCTTAAGGGCGTTTCGTTACGCTAAGCGCTATAGTCGATACCGGTATAAGGCGGGCTACCCCCTTGCCCCCGCGTCCCCCGGCTACGCTATAATATTATCTTAAGGGGGGTAACCGATACTGCTAAATTAATTCTTATTATTAGTAAGAGTTTTAAACGCGATATATACCCGCTGCGGGCAAGTGTTTAGTTTGCGAAGAAGTTTTTTAGGTGCTTAATTATAATAAGGTAAATAATAAAGTTAAGTTTATTAGTAAGCGGGCTTTTATTTATACTACGTTATAGTATAGGAATTAAGAGAGGGGGGAAATTAGTCTTATCTTTCTTATATATATTATATATCTTAATATTAAGAGATTTTATATTTATAATTATAGATTTAAAAAATATAGCGTATTCGTCTTATATAATTTATCGTACTATAATACTTATTATACTACTCTTTTAATTTTAAAGTTAAGCTTATTTATAAAGACAAGATTTTATAGCACTTAGTTTAAGCTAGTCTTTATAAAGGTATCCGCGGGATTATCTTTATTATTAATTTATTATATTTTAGATATCTTATAGCGTTTATACGATTCTTATAATACTATAATTATAATTATAAGTCGCTTTTTATTAGTAGTGCTAAGTTTTACTAAGTACTTATAAAGGGAATATAAGTCTATATAAAGAATAAGGGGTACGTTAAGAAGGTTAAATAAACGGATAATCTTTTAAATTATAAAGTAAAGTATAAAGCTATAGTTAATACCTTATACTATCCTATAAAGTTCGCTTATAAGTACGCTCCTTATAACTCGTTTATATTTTATTAATAACTAATATAAAATATTGCTAAGGATAAAAAAAGAAGTTATAATACATAAAGGTTCGTTTTTTAAGATCATTAATATACCGGGTTATAATATAAAGTCTCTATTATTTATAAATAATCCGTATATAACAATATCTAGCTATAATATATAAAGTAAAAAGGGGATAAAGTAAAGTCCGCGGTTATAATTATTAATTTACTACTAAAGTTATATATTAATATATTTTTTATCTTCGTCTTTTAAGTCTTATACTTAAGCGGTAGTAGATAAGTTATATAAGGCTTAAAGTTAATATATTAAAGCGATATACGTAGCCCGAGCACGTTAAGAAATATATTATTATTTTATATCGCTATCCGTTATATATACTATAAATAGGGTTTTTACTTATCCTTTTTATAAAATAAGAATTATACCGGATATAAAGGAAATATATATGCCGTTTAATATAAGGGGTGTTTACTCTATTAAGGTTATCTTCGGGTTTATACAAAATTTGGCTATATATACTATATCTTCTTTAAGGCACGAAAAGAAATATATTATAAAAGAAAGGGTATTATCGGTTTAAAGGCCGGTAATATTAAAAGATTTAAGGCCGTTAATTATAAAGAGTAAGTAAAGGTTATAAGAAGATAGTACTATATTAAGGTTTATCTTATAGTATAAGAAATATATCTTAAAATAGTAAAGACTTAATTTTACTAAGCCGTATAAAGGGCGATAAATATTACGAATTATCTTAAGGGGGTAAAGAGGGACTAGTTCTTAGGAGAGTTATATAAGGATAGTTCTTATAAGGGTATTATTTAATTAAACGTATACTTATATAATATCTTAAAGTTCTTCTTTTATATTATACATTAACTAAAGTAAGGTACTAAGGATAAGTAAAAGTCCTTAGCTTATATGTTAAATAGTAAGTAATAAAGTTAGGATTTTATCCTTACTATTATCTATATACCTTTATATAACTAATTAAGACTTCTTATATAGTTTATCGTTTTTACTTTTTATTTCTCGTATTAGTTATATTTTCAATATTCGTACGTTTTTATATTAAATAGGATTAAAAAGAATAAAAAAAAAGACTTTACGTACCTTAAGACTTAATATCTCGGTTTCGTTTAATACTTTAAACGGTTTTTTAAGCATAGTAATTATACCTTATATACGAAGTTATAATAAGAGTTTAAGTGCGTTTTTCTCCTTTTATATAAGAAATTATTTGTACTTAAAGGGGTCTTATAATAAGCGGAGTTATACTTTACGTATTAAAGGTTATTCTATATAAAACGGCTTAATATATATCGCTTAAAATATAGTGGTGCTATTTAGTAAGATTATAGTAATATTTCGTCCGTTAATCACACTAATAAGGAATAGTCCTTTTTAGCCGTGCTTCTCGCGCTATATAAGTATAAAGCTTTATAGGGGAAGTAACAGGACGTCTTTATATAAGCGGGGGCCGTTATATAGATTCAAAGCACGGCTAATTATAGTTTTTATATAGATACGTTATACTATAGCTTTAGCTTTTCGAATAGCCTTAACCTATATAAAGATTATAGGGGATAGGGGGGAGTCGGAATTAATTTATAAGTACGCGCTAAAAATAAGGAGAGTTAGTATAAGACTATTAAGACTAGCTATATTGTTTATAGATTTTATCGCTATTTATAATATTATATAGATCTTTATTTTAAGGAAAAGTTCGTAGTATAAAATATTAAAAGCACGTTAAAGTAGCTAGTATATACGTTCGACTTTACTAACTGCTTAATATACCTTTATAGGCATTTCTTTTTATATAATACCGAGGATATAAGTATTAGTATAGAATTTATTTAAGGCGAAGTTCGTTCTTAGATTATATATAATATTATTAAGGGGTCTTTAGTATATATATATTTAATATTAATATATTCTATTCTATATATCTCTTAAAAAGAAAGAAGGAAGGAAGTTAGCTTCTTAAAATAATATACTTTCGTTAATAATATATAAGGCTAGTTTTTTATAAAGGTATAATATATAAATAATAAGCTTATAGTTAAAATTTATATTATCTTTAATAGAGAATTTAAATCTTTAGGGAGCTTAGTTATAAAGTTAGCATTATCTGCAAAAGTATTATACTTTTTTAAGAAAGGAGTATAATATATTAAAATATTTAGTATTTAGAAGAAGGTTATATAGTTAAGTTATACTTAAATAGCTGAATTATTAGTAAAGGTAGCGAAGTTATAGTTCTATAAAGTAAGTATACGCTTCCTTATAGTCGATATTAAAGAAAAAGTATCCTTATTTATAGATAATAAGAATTATTATACCGTTTTATTATATAATATAGTTATATATATTATTAAAGTATACGCTAAGTCTATTTATATCCTTTAAATAAAAAAGAAAGGGTTTAAGGTATTAAGAATATAGTATATAATAAGGCTAAAGGGGTTCGTAAAAGTAATAGTTTTAATTGCTATATAAGTACCGGTATTTTTAAATTTAATTATCGTGCTTTTAATAGTTTAGGCTACTTTTATAGCATTAAGGTAATCTTATTTATACGCCTCCGCTTACGCGCGGCTAACTATTAAGACCTATACTATTCTTATATCTTAAAGTTCTCCTTAGTATATTATAGCGTAGCTATTAATAAGGAGAAATTAAGAGGTAGGGTTATTAGTATTCTTTATATAGTAGATATCCTTATTAGTTTAGCGGTAAAAGAATATTATATTCGTTATATATATAATAGTTATCTTCTTTATTGCTAGGTTAATATTATACTCTTTGTCGTTACTTTTATATATTTCTTAGAGAATATCGTTTAAGAAGGGGAGGGCTTCTTCTTTATATGTAGTTAAGAAGGCGTTAAATTCTTTATTAAGTAGTTATTCTTAGTTAAGTTCTTTATATACTTAAAAGTACTAACGCTTAGCCTTTCTTAATGCTAAAAAGGGATAATTTATTAACTAATATCCTATCTTCTTATAGATAAAGCATTTTCTTTATTTATATATATAAAAAGCAAAGGATTATCTTATAAGATATCTTAGCTATATTTACGGTTGTAATAAGGGATTATACTACTTAATAAGGGTTTTATTATTATTATATCTCCTATTAATATAGTACTATATTATTATACGGTTAGTAGCGACTAAAAGTATAGATCGTAGCTAGTTAAAAAAAGCTTTATACGTTTTTTCTTAAAGAATTATTTCGGTTTTTAGTTTTAGTACTTTATAGTATACTTATATAATTATAGTATATAGTTATACGTCTCCTTAATAGTCTTTCTTAAATGCTTTTAAATAAGGCGTAGTTTATCGATAAAGTCCTTAAAGGTCTTAAGGAGGCTCTTTTTAAGGTCTTTTTATCGTACTATTTAGAATATTATTAAGGTCTGATCCGCTAAGTACTAAAAGTAGTTTATATAAGTATTAAAGTAGTTATCTAGCTTATAGTATATCTCGTAAAACGTGCTATTTAGTCTAATATAGTAAAAGTAATAATCTTAAGTACGTTTAAAAAGGATATTTAGTAGTATTATATAAAATTAGTCTTCTATAATACTAATATAATAGTAATAGGTGATAAATATTTTCGTTTTATTAGTTAAAATATTATATAGGTTTTAAAAATAGTTTTAGTTTATTTAACTTCCTTTTTAAAAAGCTATAACCTTATTTAAGGTTATTAGTCCGTTTTAAATAGTCTGGATAAGTAGGAGTTTATATAAGTCTAAGACTATTAAGGTAATTAATCTTTATCGGTACGGTTAGCTATTTAAAGTAGTTATATCTATAGGCTCTTACCTAAACCGTATTAATACTAGCCGTAAAAAGGATCGTGCTTAAGGTCTTAAAGTATTATTTTTAAAGTACGGAGATATAGGTACTAAAGATTAATATTAATATTGCGGTCTAACTAAGTAAAAAGGGGGTAGCTCGTTTTATTAGATTAACTATATAAGCTTTTAAGATATTAATTTATTTCTTAGTAATATAGTTCCGCGGTCTTTAATAAGATAAATTAGTTATTAGCTCAAGGTATATTAAATCTATAAGAATGAAAAGGTCTTTTAATCGGTAAGCTTAAAGTAGATAAGATTAATAAAGCTCTTCTTTTTTATACTAAATTATATAGTATCGTATATAATACGTATAATATATATAGTAAGTTCGGTACTTAAAGGACCGGTTATTATATTAAGGACGGTATCTTAGTATTCCGGGCTTATTGCTTTTTTCTAGACTTATAGTAAGATTTTTCTATATATAGTTATCTTAATATATAATAGAATATTGTTATTTACGATATCCGGTTAAAGGAGGGATCTATATACTAAAGAAGCGGGGGATTTCAGGGACGGGTTATTATCTTATAATACTATTCTTTATTAGTAGAGGGGGTATCTTCTTAACGTTATTAATAAGTTGAATCTTTTCTCTTAAGTTTAGCGCCGTACGACTTAAAAGAGGACTTAGTATATTAAGTAGTTATTATTACTTTTACTACATTTCGTCTTTTTACTCTTACTAATCTATAATTATTGTAAGGGGTTTAGTATAATTACTAATTAGTATTAAATAGAGAATCTTTTAAGTAAATATATATATATTAATTAAACAAAGAACTTATTAGTTATATTTTACGTTATCCCTCTTAAAAAAGGAACAAATACCCTTATATATATATATATATAAATAGCCCCTGATTATAGACCCCTTAATAATATAATACTTTATACGTATTATTGCTCCTTTATAAGTATTATAGGTCTTAAACATAACACTCCGTATATATTATTGCTTCTTTATAGGTGTTATAAGTGTTTAGTATAATATAATACTTCGTGCGTATTATTACTCTTTTAATAAAAATACTCCTTTATATAAAGTGTAAAGAAGTATTTTAAAAGTCTTAAATATATTATTTTTATACTAGTCTTAATTAAGATTAAGCATTCTTAAATAAGTTAGTAGCGGCTTAATTAAAACTAGCGTATATAGCTATATAATTACGACTTTTAAAATACTCCTTTATATTTTTCAAATACTTTTTTATATAAAAAAGCATTTTAAAAGTTATAACTATATAGCTATATATACTAGTCTTAATTAAGCCGCTACTTACTTATTTAAAAATGCCTAATCTTTAATAAGACTAATATAAAAATTATATAGTTAAGACTTTTAAAATACTTTTTTATATAAAAAAGCATTTTAAAAGTAATAACTATATAGCTATATATACTAATCTTAATTAAGCTGCTACTTACTTATTTAAGAATACTTAATCTTAATTAAGACTAGTATAAAAATTATATAGTTAAGACTTTTAAAAGCCTTAACTAACTAGCTAACTACTTTACTTAACTATCTTTTAAATAAAGTAGTATAGCTAGTTAAAGTATATTATTTTATAAAGTACTTTTAAGTTATTAGCTAGAATCCTCAATAAGGTATTATTTTAATTAATAATCTAGAATATTTTATAAAGAGCTTAAACTATAAAAAGGCGTACTTAAGCGCCTAAGCTAATAAGAAAGGGGTCCCCCTTAAGGAGGGGCCCTACTATAAGGGTTTATCCTTGTTGTAAATATAAGGAGTGTATACGCTAGGGCCCTACACCTATTTCACTATAAGAGCCCTAGGTATAGCCCTAGCCCTTATTTATAGGGGTTAGCTATATATATATAAGGGCACCCCTTCGCACATATATTCCTTCCTAGCTAGCTAGACACTATTATTATCTTTTAAAGCTCCCTCTTTCTATAGGTTATAGCCCTCGCCCGCTGCGAATTACTCCCTTAACCTCTTTACCTTAATTATCTTAATTATCTTAATTATATTTAAACTCTTTTTTTAACCCGTAGGCCCTTAAAGACTAAGGTAAAGGCGCGGCAGCCCGAGATATTAAGGCTATCGCCACCTATATAATAATATAAATTAATAGCCTTAAGGGTATGCCCTATGCGATATATACGCCTAGGCTATATACGACTTTATAGCTATATAGCTTACTTTATAGCTATATTACTTGCGGTAGAAGATCTGCTATATTAACGGCTTATAAAAAAGCCGCTGCTATTACCGGCAGCTCGGTATAGTAAGATAGTCGCCGCTAGCAAACCCTATATAGAACATATAATAGCTTCTATAGCCTTAAGATAAAGGCGTAAGGCTATAGTAAATAGGCTTTAGAGATAGGAGAATTATAAGTTATAGAGAATAGAGCTTATTATCGCCTTAAGGGTAGAAAACCTTAAGGGCTTTATTAACGGCACTATTATATTACTACTTAAGGACGACCTTAAGTATAGAACTTAGGAAACGAAGGATAGAATAGCTATATATAGTATTCTTACGAGCATTACTTATAAGATAAGGGAACTTATTATAGATAATAGGTAGGATAAAGAAATAACCGCTAAATAGATAATAGACTTAATTAAACTATCCTTAATAAAGATTTTAAAGGTTGGTTTTTATATAACCTTTATAGAATTTATCGCCCTTAACTTAAAGAAGTTCGTTAATATAAAGGAGTTTATAAAGAAGCTATATTAGTATTAAGATTAGCTCGTTATAGTAAAAAAGGGTTAACTAAAACGACTCTTTATAATTATAGCCTTTAAGGGTATTCGAAAACAATATCCCGACTAATATAGCAACTAAACCTATAACTAATAGCGAGGGAATTATATCGCAAAAGATAAGCTATATAAATAGCTTATAGGGGTTATAAAAGCTGAAAAATCCAAATCCTTAGCTAATACTACGTTCGGTAAGGCTAAGGGCAATAATAGCGGAAGCGGCACTAAGGGCTTTAAAGAGGACTTTAATAAGAGCACTAGTTTAAGCAAACTAAGTAAGAAATATAATACTTTTAAGGAGACCGTTATTTTAAAGTGCGGCTACCGTATTAAGCTAAAGAAAGTTATATATAAAGAGCCGGACTATTAAACTAAGTATCTTAATAAGGCCCTTAAATTTTAAAAGGCATTTTAAGCCGCTAAAGCCGCGACTAGCAATAAAAGAAATAAAACGGGCAACGTAGCTATTATAACGGCTAGTAATAAGTTTAACGGCTACCTTTTAAGCGGTGCCGTTATAAATAAATATAAGCCCGTTTAAAATAAAGCCGTCGTAGACTTTAAATACGCAACTTACTACTTTAACGACCTTAAATAGTTTACCGATATAAAAGCCGTTAACCCCTTTTCGATAATATTATTAAATAGTAGCCTACTATAAGTAAAAGCTATAAGCACCGTTAAAGTTATTATTAATAGCGTGATATTAAAGCTATTAAACGTTAAATACGCGCTAGTATCGCCGGCTAACCTTATTAGCAATTAGTACCTTAAGAAGAAGGGCATTAAGCTTAACGATATTAAGGAACAACTATTCTATATACCTTTTAAGACTAAGATCTATAATATCGCTTAAAAGATACGTATTATAACGATCCCGGATATAAAGCTAAGGGGCATATATATAGCTTTAAGCCTTATAGCCTTACTATATACTTAGCGATATATAGATTACGGGACGATATACCGCTGCCTTAGCTACGCTAGCTTAAAGAGGGTCCTTAAAGCATATAATAAAGCTAGCCTTAAGATTAATAAAAAAAAGGCTAAGAGATTTTATTATAAGACTTATTACTTAAGGAAAGCGGACGCAATAATTAGTCGTAACTTAAGCGTAGTAGCTTAAGCGTTCCTTATATATATATATTAAGACTTCCTTTAATATAAGCCTATAAGCTATAAGGGCATTAACTATTACTTTTATAATATCGATATCTTTACCGGATTTTACTAAGCACTATTTTCGCTTATAAGGGATCGGGCCTTCGATATAATAAAGGCTTAGAAGTTATAAGTTAAGAATAGCACTACTAGCGCCCTTATTTAGGTATTAGCTTTTAATAACGCAATAAAATTCTATATTAAGAAGATAAAGGCTTAGTTAAGGGAGGACTACTTTATATTACGCTATAGCGCACCTTACGTATCTTAGTAAAACGGTAAGGTAAAGAGAGCTAGCCGCACGCTTATAAAGTCTATAAAGGTAATATATATTAAGATAGAGCTTTTAGAATTCCTTTAGCCTTAGTATATAGAAATAGCTACGTATATAGCAAACCTCCTGCTTATACGCGGTATAGCTTTAAGGGAGGCGCTACTAAAAGCCCTGCTTAAGAAGATTAAGGTTCTTTATATATACTTTATTAAATATATTTAGACTTAAGGTTATATTATATATATAACTAAGCTATAAAAGATATTAGCTAAGATAGCTAAAATAGACCTTAAGGCATAGAAAGGAAGACTTATAAGTCTTAAGGGGCTTTATAGTTATATTTATAAGGAATAGCTCCTTAATTAAAAGAAAATTATAATTGCTAAGGACGTGCGTTTTTATAAAGTAATTAAGAAGACCTTACCCTTTAAGGAAGAAGATTACGATATTATAGTCTTTAATAAGAATAAGGATAACGCTAACCTTATAAAGGATATAATGCCGCATCGCTTAAGCTATTATAAGACCCTTAAACGTTAAGATAACCTTAATTATAATAAGAACAATAAATCTAAAGGGGGTAGGCCGGGTAGCCTTTAAGATAAGAATAATAAGCTAAGGTAGTAGTAAGCTCCGAAGCTACTGCCCTTTAAGTAGCAATAAGCTTTTTAGCCGTTGCTACTAACCCCTTATTATACCCCTTCCCCGCTTATAATAACAATAAAGCTAAGCGATAATAATATAAATATCTTAATGCTAAATACCTTAGTTTAAGGGCTAGAAGTATACTTAGGAGAGACTATAAAGGTTTAAAGTAGCTTAAGGACGGCCCTTATAAGTGCGGGTTACTTAAAGACTTTTTCGGAGACCTTATAGCTAAAGATATGCTTAATCCCTTATACGCTAAATCGTAATAGTAAAAGACATTTAAATTCCCCGCTTAAAGCACTACAAGCTAATAAGATATACCGACTTAATAATCGGCTAACTCGTTAATAAACTAGTTATATAATAGCGGTTAAAGGAGGGCCTTAAAGGACTATATTAAGGGCTTTAACGACGGAGCTTACTATTATAAACTAACGCTAAAACCTATTTAGGCCGGGCGTATTAATAGCCCTTAAAGTAATTTACTAAGAGAGGGACTAATTTAATAACTTAAGTAACTAGCTAGTCCTTTCCGTATTTAGTATAATAATCGCCGCTATAAAGGGTTTGCCGATAATTTAAAAATAAGTCTTTAAGCGGGATAACTATAAGACCCGCTAGCTACTTATAATAAGGCGGGAAATTAATAAATTAAAGTAAAAAGATGCTTAAAGCCTTATATATAGACTATTAAGGGCTTAGGTCTTTAATAGGAAATAAGTTTATCTTAAGAAGCTAGTATAAGGTAAAAAACCCCTTATAAAGGCTTATTAAGTCGTTTAAGGAGACTAAGACTTAATAGATAGGCCTATAAAGGAGCTCTATATAGCGGTAGTATATTAAGCCTCGTTTAAGCTATTTATAATAATTATTGCGGTTAAGGACCTAAAATAAGAACAATTTAACGTTATTTACGCCTATATATATATAGAAGTATAGGAGGAGGCTTTTATTATATAGCCTTATAAGCTTAAAGATAGTATAGGCCGGGTTTATAAGCTTAATAAGGCCTTATATAGTTATAAGAGCTCGCTTAAGTAGTAGTACGATTAAGTAAGTATAGACTTAAAAGAACACGGCTTTAAGCGCCTTAAGATAAATAAGTATATCCTTTGCTATAAGGTAGGCGATATACTTACGATCGTTTATATAAATAATTTTATTATAGCGGTACTTACTAAGGAAGCTATTAAGGCCGCGGCCGATATCTTAACTAAGCTATATAAGACTAAGTAGCTTAGCGAGCCTTAAGAATTCTTAAGCATTTAATTAAAATAAGATAGGGCGGTAAGAACGACTTTTATATATTAAATAAGGTTCGCTAAAAAGATCCTTAAGAAATTCGGTTAAGAGGTTACAAAAGCTATAAAAGCGCTATAGCTAGCGAGACTTAAGGTTCTTTATAATTAAAAAAGTTAAGAACCTATAATAAACACTATAAAGTAGCTTCGCTAAACTAGTAGCCTTAATTACTTATTAATAAGCACTTAGCCGGATATTATATATATAGTAAATAAGCTCTTTAAAGTTAGTAATAACTTAATATATAACTATATAGCGATTATAATAACGCTATAGCGTTATATTAAGGGCACCTTAAACTATAAGGTCGTAATAAGGGGGAAATACTTAATCGAGGACTTTAAGCTCCGGGTATATATAGATACCTTCTTTACTAACGATTAAAGCACTTATTACTTTACAGCGGGCTATATTATATTCCTTAGTAATAGGCCTATCTTAAAAAAGAGTAAGAGGTAAATAATTATAGCGACCTTATTAATAAAGGTAGAGTTTATAAACCTTATGCCTATAAGTATAGCGGCGATATAGTAATATTAGCTATTAATAAAGCTAAGCTAGCTATAGCTAAGTTTATTTTCAATCTTTATAGATAGCTAAAATATAAGGCTTATAGTGCTAAATAAAAATAACCCGGCTAAGACTAAGTATATTGATATTTATTATAAATAGATTATTTACTATACTAATAAGGGCTTCTTTTTACTAGTATAGGTACGGACTAATAAGATAATCGCTAATAGCTTTATAAAGGGCCTCTTAAGAGAAAAATACGATTAATTTATCCGGTAGCTAAGAATAAGAAAGGCGGCTAAATAAAGCTTTAAAGGGCTCTATATATAAAAAAGGCGTTACGTAAGCGGAATAGCTAGTTATAATTAGTTAGGATTAAAAAACACTAAAGTAAGTATAATATATAAAGGAGAGGCTATATCGTAAGGCTTTATATATATATACGCCTTATATATAGCTAAGGGGAGGTATTATAAATATAAAAAGTATATACGCTAAGACCTTATACCTATTTTACTATAAGAGCCCTAGGCGTAGCCCTAGCCCTTATTTATAGGGGTTAGCTATATATATATAAGGGCACCCCTTCGCATATATATTCCTTCCTAGCTAGCTAGACACTATTATTATCTTCTAGAGCTCCCTCTTTCCACAATCCCCCGCGCAAGGCAAGCGCGACGTATAAGACGAATACTAAAAGATACGTTGCGAGATATATAGTCTAGGCCTAAAAGAGACTTTTACTGCGGAACGTACTGGCGCTGCGCCTTAACTAGCCACATCCCCCCACTTTTAGTTTGCTTAATAGGCAGAGTGGTTGGCCGGTTAGTCAGGGCCCTTTTGAAATGCTCCTCTGTACAGAGGAGCATTTCAAAAGTCTTGACTGCACAATTTATACGCTAGTCCCAATTGGGATCGGGCATTCCTAAATAGGCAGGTGGTGGCCCGATTAGGACTAGCGTGCACAGCCACATGGTCAAAACTTTTGAAATGCTCCTCTGTACAGAGTACACTATAACTTTATGCACCGCCACTCTATCGATTGACGGTAAATGCGTGTGGCTCATCACCGTGCCATTTCACTCGCTGTTCGTTTCTGTGCAGCATGCCTGCACGTTGGCACAGTGTTTGATCACCATCATCACCTAAGTGCTTATGTATCTCATTCCCGCCTCCCCTTGCAGTCAGTCACCCTCGTGCTGGGCTAGCAAACGAAACCCGGGCTTTCCATGCACCGTTTCTCTATAGCTGCGGCCGTCTCAACCTCAAAGCCGGGTCTGCTATTTACCCCCCTCCCTTAAGGACGCGCCTGCATTCACTCTCGCTTGCGGAGACTTGCCGACACCGTGCGCCAGCCAATATTGGCCAACTTCCCCTCTCGAGTTCCCTTGAGTCAACCATGCCCAACATCCCTTCGCATCTCCGCCTCGAGTACTTCCCGGCAAAGTCCTGATCGCCAACTCTTGCGCTGCCCAGAATCTAGAGAAACGTCGGAGTATGGGCTGAGTGAGAAGAGTCATGATGTCCGGAACCCAGATGCAGTTGGAAGATTGTGCGTCAAACGACATCCTTCCACGATACCTTGGGCATAACTCGCTGACCAGTACTGGCAGGGCTGGACGATCTTTGCGTCCGCTTCATCATCAATCTTCCCCAGGAAGACTTGTCTTCGGTCGCCCGAATATGCTTTCAGGTCGAGGAAGCTCAATGGTTCTACGAAGACTTCATTCGCCCGCTTGATCCAACTCTACCGTCCATGTCACTGCGCATATTTTGCCTGCGAATCTTCCAGCATTGCCCGCTTTTGGCGTCCTTTTCCAACGAACATCATACTAAAGCGTTTGAGGAGTTTCTGCAGTAC
Organism: Ophiocordyceps robertsii; assembly: GCA_027405785.1. Lineage (NCBI taxonomy): Eukaryota > Fungi > Ascomycota > Sordariomycetes > Hypocreales > Ophiocordycipitaceae > Ophiocordyceps > Ophiocordyceps robertsii. The sequence continues at coordinate 17,604 of JAPEBW010000432.1, read as the reverse complement.
AAGACGCGAGTTCCTGTCCGCGGCGCCATCATGCTCAACCAGGCCATGGACTCTGTCGTTCTGGTCAAAGGCTGGAAAAAGGGGGCCAGCTGGAGCTTCCCCCGGGGCAAGATCAACAAGGATGAGGATGACCTGGACTGTGCCATCCGGGAGGTCTACGAAGAAACCGGCCTCGACTTACGCGCCGCAGGACTGGCCCCGACCGAGAAGAAACCAAAGTATATCGAGATTTCCATGAGAGAGCAGCAACTCCGCCTCTACGTCTTCCGTGATATTCCGATGGCTACTGATTTCCAACCTCGAACGCGCAAGGAGATCAGCAAAATCCAGTGGTACAAGCTCTCGGACCTCCCTGCATTTCGCAAGAAGGGTGACAAGGGCGCCCAGAACCGCAGCGACGCTGGAGCCGGAGGCGGCGGCAGCAAATTTTACATGGTTGCGCCGTTCTTGGTATCGTTGAAAAAATGGATCGCCTTGCAAAAGAGAGTGGACGACACAAGAGCCGTCCCGAGTGGGACGTCAGCTAACCATGCTGACCAGGCCCCGAATTGCGGGGACCTGGCGTGCGCGCCAGAACCATTGGCTGCTCCTAACCGGCTTTCCGCCTTGGAAGACCTCCAACGAGCCAAACAGGGCATTGAACACTTGTTTGGGGCACAGACTACTCACACCCCGGGCTCTCAAACCCCTCCCCGCGAAGACAAGGGCAGTGCTCTTCTCTCAATTCTCAAAGCTGGTGGCCAGCGAGGGGCAACCCATATGCCACAGACGCCTCTGGATCTCACTGCTTCTAACCCACCACAGCCCCGGAACCCCCGTCATCACTCTAATCAACACTCTGTTCGAGCAGACACGCACGCAAATGAGCCTCCCCCAGTTTTCCAAGTGCCCCCGAACTTTTCTGCTCTCCCATCCGTGTTGCCGCCGACGCACGCCGTCGACCCTCGAAGCGCTTCAGATAATGCTGCAGCGATGGTACAACAGCTCTATTCCACGGAAGAGACCTTTGTAGCTCACAAACAGTCTAAAACACAGATGGCCGTTCTCAACCAAAGTGTATTTCATGGACCGCCATCGATGCATCCAATGGGGCGCTGGGGGAACGAGTTACCGCCCGTTCGAGGCCAAATGTCACCGCAACTTCAGGCAATGCAGGCCCCTCCTCCGGTACAGCTTGACGGGCACTCGATGGCGCTGCTCAACGTTTTGAAGCCGGATACGACTTCTGCTATGCGTCCCGTGCTAGACGCCAATGGCGGACAGAACCGATGGCCAGCCTCGAGCCATCATGCTGCCCCAAGCTCATCATCTCCGTATGCCGGTCACGCTACACCTCGGGAACCCCCGAAACTGCTTGACCACTCGGCATGCTATGTGTCACTTCCGCAGGCTTCGTCGGCGCCCACTGGGTCGGGCGCCAATGGTCCCAGCGACAATCACCGATCAGCTTTGCTGGGGATGTTCAAGAAGGCTGAACATGACACCGCAAGTCACGAAGCGCAAGGCGGGGGCGGCAACGCCATGCGCTCAGTACAAGTTGGCGAAGTTCCGAAAATGGAGGCACTACCGTCGCGAAATCTTCATTGCCGGTTTCCGGAAGCACGGGCATTTTCTCTGGATCAAGTCTCTGCGCAAACCTTGGAGCAGCATGGCACGCCTGATTGTCAAGGCTGGGAGAACCTGGCGCCGCCTCAACAAGTCACCGGTCAGACCCCAACGCAGCCGACTCGCGTTCTTCAACGTGGCCAGACGTTTGGCGATGACGGACATCTGTTGTCTCCGATTTCATCATCACATGTCCCAGCTCAAGCGGGTCCTGGGCAACCCGGGAGCCCGCACGTAAATACGATGCCAGCGCGCGGCGAGTTCGGCCGCAAGCCGGGAGGCTCTGATGAGCAGAAGAGACGGCTCCTCTCGCTATTTAGCAAACAGCAGGGCCCATTGATGAGCAACACGCATGGAGGGGGCGAAACAGGCCCATCCCGAGTTGCTTCGCTGGCCTCCGGTAGCGGCGACGCCCCGTTCGGTGCCGCATCATCGACAAGATCTCGAAGAGGCACCGAGACACCGATGTCTCCTGCCGAACAGAGCTTCTTCTTGGAATACCTACACACAGTTACGAATAACGTCTCGAGTTAACTGTTGCGTGGCGGAGGATGTACAGAAACAATGTGGCTAGGTCGTGAATGGAACGGGATGGCACATGGGATTGAGACAATAAAAAGATTCGAGACGATGATGAATGTTGCAGGACCGCAAGTGTCGTGGGCAGGTGAGAAATAGAGTGGGGGCAGTCTCCGGTGGCAGATTCGATGGCACTCGGCCACGTTCAATCGCGCTCTTGATGTGGAGATTGATGTCTTGAAGCCGGCCAGAATTAGAGTGCGGCGGACACATGGGCGGGTTTCGAATCGCAGCTGAACGGGAACCGATGGTGTGAGAGGTTGACTCGTGGGGTGGCGGGAGCTCCCAAGGTTCGTGTGCTAGGCCTAATTCAAAGCAACGATCACATGTACTCTGTACTGTAGGTAGACTTGATTGGGCTAAGCGTGTAGGGGTGTAAGTGATGTATTTTCTAAGTTGAGAGGCTAGGTTATATAAGGCGGGAAAGGCAATAAATATATTAGCTTAAAATAGAGTTTTTCTGCTAGGCTGATAGGAGCCCTTATTATATCTTTACAAATAAAAAAAGGAAAACTGCTTTAATTAAGTTTATTAAACTAATATATTTAGCTTTTTATAAGCTTTTTATTACTTATTTTACTAAGTTTATAGTTACTTTTAGTAAAAACTTAACTTTAATAACTTCTTTAAGGCGTTTTATATAGCTTAGTAGCTTAAATAGGTTTCTTAGTTAAAAAACTTTTAGTATTAACATTAAAAGATTTAACTTAATTTAATTATTACTTTAACTTAATAAAAAAATAATAAAATGCTTTTACTTATAATTATAAAGTAAGAATAATAATATGTACTTTAAGTAGTATTAAACTATACTTTTTTACTTATAGGATTAATAGCTATAGCTAACTAATAAAAGTTTTTTATAAATATTTAAATAGTTAATAAAATAGCTATTAATATCTTTAAAAGTCTAAACTTATTTATTTATATTAAAAGTATTATTAAGAATATAGGCTTAATTATTAATATTATTATTACTATAAGTACCTTTTTAAAGCTTAAGCAGTAATATTATATAGGTAAAAGGATAATCAGACTATTTTAATATTAATAAGTTTTTAAACTTAATAAATTGTACTCCTAAAATTTTAATATTACTTTTAAGTATAATAAGGAGGTTTAAACTTATTAAAGCTTTACTTTATTTATTTATTCCCTTATTAAAGTGTTTAATAGTAATTAGTTATAATATTATATTTATTTCTTAAGTAGTAGTAGTAGTAGTAGTAGTAATAGTAGCAGCAGCAGTAATAATAATAGTAGTAATAGTAGTAAGAGCCTTGTTAAAGCTACCCCTGATTTTTTACTTTTGCTTAGCCTCTTTAAAGCTTCCCTTAATTTCTTAGCTATATATAAACCTAAAAGCTATTTACCCTTTAATTAAGTATATAGACTTTATACGGACTTTTCTATAGACTTACTATTTAATAAAGACTATTTATTCTTTACTACTATTTATGAAAATATTTATTATTTCCCTGCTTATTTTAAATCCTTCCTTATTATATATAGGCTATTAAATAACTACTAAAATAATAAATAAGAGCTTTGCTACTAGTTTATTATTCTTACCTTTTTATTTATAAACTAATTCTCTATATAAATTGCCTTTTTACTAAATACTTTAAGTAGGCTTTTTAAACGTTTAAAAGTTATAAGCCCGGATCTCGTCTTTTTAAAATAAGAGAATTAGTTACTATAGTATCTTTATTACGCCCTTACTAGTAAATTTTGCCTTTTAAAATCAAATTACGCTCTTTTTATGAAAAATTACTTATAAAAGTACCTTATTTACGCCGCCTTTTTTCCCCTTTATTTTACTAAAATAATAAAATTTATAAGCTGTTTAAAAAGACTTATCTTTCATAGCCTTTTTAACTAAGAGTATTAAATTTTACTATATAAAAATACGTTATTTCCTACGGAATTTAGGATTAAATAAATCTCTTAGTTATCTTAAAAAAGCCCTATTTATAGCTTCTTAAGGAACTCTTAGTTATATAAGTAAACTCTTAAACAAAGAAAATTACTAACCTTTTTACTAATAACTTAAAAACTAATAAGTCTCTTTATTTAAGGTTTAACTAAATTATAAAGCTATAAAGACTAGTAAAAAGCCCTGTTAAACTTTTAGCAATATATAATGAAAAATATTCCAAATTACTACTTTATAACAATAAATATTTATAACATTTCTCCAAAGCTTTTTTTACTATAAAGAAGGGTATACCTCTTATTATATAATAAGAAAAAAAGAAGTCCTTATAAATTTTAAAAGGATTTTATAATCACTAAATAAAACTAATTAACTTGCTAAATAACTAATTAGCAAAGGGCCCTATTAAATATAAAGAGAATATTACTTCTAGAGGCATAAGGCATACGCTTTACTTAGAGCTTTTTAAAGGCTATTTTTAGCCTTAGTAGCTCTTTTGCTAACTACTTAATTAATAGAATAAACAACGAAGTAAGAAAAGAAGAAAACGGCTAGTAAAAGTTCTTTTTAGTTAGTATCGAAATTAAAGAGATTTTTAAAAGGCAATAAGCTACGAAATCTACTAAGAATTTAAATTTTACTTTTCTTATAACTTTTTTAAGCTACTTTTCTTCTTTTTCTTCTTTTTTTATTTTTTTTTATTTTTATAAGAAAAGGCATTATTAGGTAGGCTACTTTTGTTATAATGAAAACATACGACTAGATAGCTAAAACTTTAAAACGAAAATCTAAATGTCTATTTACGAATTTCTTATTATTTCTTAAAATAAAGGTGTGGTTAAAAACGCTTTTCGCAAAACTAAGGAATTTGAAAATCTTTAATCAGATTTAAAATCCTTAGAAAAGCCGGATCTAATAAATGTATTAGTATAGGCCGTAGCTATAGCTAAATTTGCCTATTTTACTAAAAAGTAAGTACTTATATTAATATACCTACTAAAAACCTTATTTATTTTTAATTGCGGATTAAATAAGTATATTTATAACGTCTAAGACTGCTTTTAAAATTATATACTAATATAAGCTTTAGCTTTAATAGGATTTAAGAAGTCTTCAATCCTCCGCTATAGTGTTATTTTTATACGAATTTCTATCGGATTATGTTAGCTAAATAACGTTGCCTTTATACTAACTTTTAATATAAGCATTGCCCTTTTAGAAAATGAATAATAAGCTAAAATCTACTAAAGTCCTTAGATAAGTAGCATTTTTACGACTAATAGAAAAGTCTATAAAATACAGCTCTTATACAACTAATATATTATTATATATAATAAAATTAAAGTAGCTTTTCTTTTATACTTATTCTTTTTTTACCTTTGCCTTTTTTATCTTTTTTCTTTTAAGATTTTATTATAAAAAAAAGACTTACTATTACTACTTTGTTTTAGCTTTAGTATAAAAAACTAAGGCACTTTACTAAGTAAACGTTATAAAAAACCCCTTTTAATAAAAGTATAGCTATCTCTACGTTTTTTACTATTTTTAACTATAAGCCTTACTAGCTTAAGAAAGCTAAAAGAATGACATTTTCAACGTAACTAGCTACTTAGTCTAAATAGCCTTTTTATTAGACGTTTACGACTTTTTTTCCCTATTCAATTCTTATAATATTAAGAAAGTTATCTTTTATTAAAGACAATTTTACTTACATAATTTTCTTTTACGCCCTTTTCAATTTAATAGTAAAGTAGCTTCTCGATTACTTTATTAGCTTTTAAAGCTATATACTAAGGCAATTTAACCTAATTGTTTGTGAATATTATAAGGATAATAATAAGGTCTAAATAAAAAGAATACTAAGAATTTATTACGTAATACAGGATAATTTATAAACTTTTAGCCCTTTATATACTAGCTTAAAACGGCTTTTTTAAGCGTGCTAAAAGGGTAATTTCTTTAAAGACTTATATAATACCGATTTCTATAAATTTACTTATTACTTATTCACTAAAAATGTAAAACACAGCTACTTCTTTATATAATAAGACTCTTAAAAGGTTTTCCTTAAGACTTAAGACTTCTTTTATAAAAAACCTAGAAACTTAGCTTATTAAGAATAGTAAAAGAATTCCCTTTATTTCTCTTTATTTCTTTTACTATTTATATATACGGCTATAAAGCTTATCTTTTAAAAATAAAAGCTTTTAAAAATACCCTAAAATAAACTTTAAGCTTAAAAAAGAAATAAATGTCGGCTACTTAGTTAGCCTTAACTTTACTAATACTTATCGAATTTATATCCCGTTTTAATAAGAAGTTTAGATAGTATAAAACGTTATTTTTAACAAGTAGTTTTCTTTTATAAAAACGGTACCTACGTAAGACTTTATAGTAATTAAGAAATACTTATTTTAACTACATATTGTAAATAATAATAATACTACTTATAACGATTTTTCAAGCACTAATATATTAATGTAAAACGTAAAGAAAATAATAAAACTAATTCTTTTTACTAATATATATCTTTTAACCCCGAATTCCTCGCTAGAACTTACTTTTATCAATTTCAAAAATGCAGTATTAAAAGGCCTTAAAAAGACTGTTTTTATAACAATTTACTAGATGAACAATATTATATAAAACCTTTTAAATCGAGCTTTTAAGTCAACCGCCTTCAAGCGTTAATTTCGGTATTATAATTACTAGTATACTTATAGCGGAAGATAAACTTACTTTAAAAGATATATAAGACTTAAAGAATATAATAGAAAACTTTCAGGACCTTATTTACCCCCCCAGGCCCTCTTAAGCCTTTAAACCTATAGGGAGTTAAAGTGCTTTTATAGCTATTTTAATACTACTTTCCGTATAGCTTTTATAAGCTATATTTTATACTTCTTTCTATAGATTTTAGAAAAAGAAGATATATAAAAAAGATTTACTAGTATGACCTTATTATTAGTTGGACTTAGCAATATACCCTTTTAGTTAAGAATTTAAAGAAGCTGAAAAAATAAAGTAAAAGTCTTTATATAAAGGGAAGACCTTTTTCTATAATTATAAGCCTCGAAAATAAGTTACTAGTAAGCTCTTAAACGTAAAGAAGACATATTTAAGGCATTTAATAAAAAAACAATTAACATAAAGAATTCTCTTAAAAATAAAAAAGGGGGAATAAGTAACTAGGTAGTAAAGCTCTTATTTTATTATTTTCGAAGCTATTTAATAGCCTGAATATCCTAAGGAAGAATTGAAAATAAGCAGGGAAATAACAAATAGTTTAAAAAATAATAATAAATAACAAATAGTTTTATTAAAAAAAGGTCTATATAAAGTTTATACAAAGTCTATATACTAAATTAAAGGGTAAATAGCCTTTAGGTCTATATATAGCTTAAAGATTAAAGAAAGCCTTTAAAAAGCTAAAATTAAAAAAAGCTTTAAAGAGGCTTTTATTATTATTGGTATTACTACTACTATTACAACTAATACTACTACTATTTCTATAGCTACTAGTTGCAGCACATCTACTATGAAATCGAGGAATAAATATAATATACCTACTTAAGTTAAGCTTAAATAAAGAGAAACCCTAGATAACTTTTAATATTTATTTTAAATTAAAGCCTATAGAAAACAAATAAAGGTTCGTAATATTAATAAGTCGAAGTTATATTTAAAATTAAAGAAAGCATTATTTTAGTAGTAATTTAGCAAGACTATTTTCGACTTGTTAATTTAAGAGAATAAAATTCATAGTTAATATAATATTAAGCAATTTCAACTTAGCTTAATAGTTATAGATTTCAACGTGCTTTAAGGCTATTTTAATCTTAACAATTTATAAGGTAATAAGGCGTATAGTTTATCCATTCTTATGAAAATTTATAAGAATTTCAATATTAAGTTTAATAAGAATTCTAAAAAAGCATAAAATGTAGATAAGTTCTTTTGCTATATTTAAGAGAGTTAAAAACTAAACCTTTATAGATAAGATAGTCATAGTATACTACTTCTTAATAAACTCAGCAATAAGTTTATTAAAAAACCTTATAATGTATTCTTAAATAGATTTTCTAGTCTTTATATTATTTATAAAAGCTATATCTATATAAGCAAGTAATTTTATGTTTTTAGTATTGGAAAGATCGATGCTAAAAAGCATAAGGAAAAAAAGTAGGAAATACAAGACTTTGCTAGTTATATATATTACCGCGAGGGAGTTTATATAAGTTTTATTAGGGTATTTAAAGCCTTAAAGAAATCCGGTTTAGTAGAAATATCAAATTAATTAATAGACCTTATAAAGAACTAATAGTAGTAAATATTATATTTAGAACTATTAGTAAAAGGCTTTTCCAAGGTCTTTAAAATAAGAAAAAAGGATTCTTTTGAAATTAATAGGTTAAGTTTATTACTATGACGTCTTTTATTAATATAAGTAAACTAGCTAATATTTAGCTTTTAAAGCTATTAGTCTTAAATAATACGTAATCCTAAGAACAAAGTTAAAGTGCTATTATTAATAATTGAATGTGTTTTTTTAAGACGAGCTATAAAGTTTTTAGCTTCTTTTTTATCTTTCTTTTAGAATATAATAAGAATACTATTAATAAATAAAAAGGTAAGTATAAAATTTGCCGTAAAGGATAAGGCTCTTTTAAGCACTATTATAGTTAGAAGGAAATAAAAGTTAAAAGAATGTCTTTTTACTTTAAAAAGGGTAACTATTTAAGTTTTTAGAAGGCTTTTACTAGCTATAATACGTATCTAGATATTTTAAACCCGTTAAAAAAATAGATATAGATTTTTTCGTTAAGGTTTCTATTAATAAACGTATTAATAGCTTTAAAAGATCGGGTTTTAAAGTCGAAATTTACTTTTATAGCTATAAGAATACGGAAAATCCTTGCTACTTAAGTAGCTACGTAGGTTTCTTTATTATTATAAGGCTAAAAGTCTCCGCGGATGTAAAGGCGGGCCTTAAATCTTTATAGCTCTCGATATTTATTAAATGTATAAGTAAAAATCTAAGCTTTATGTTAGGGTTAACTAGTTGCTTATTTTTAAGGCGCATAATTAAAAAAAAGTCTTCTTTTTATATAAAGATTTCCACTTTATTTTTCTAGCATTTTTAATGTTTTTGCTAAAAGGGTCCGTTGCTAAGTTTAACTAAAAATAGGGTAGTGCCGGTAAATTTCTTTTATCTAGCTTGTTTTTCTAAAAAGCGTAAAAAGAGGCGTAAAATATAGCTTCTAAAAGCTATAAGAAAAATAATAATAAAGCTGCTATAAAAGGACTATAACTTCCTATAAATCTAAAAGTTTAAAAAGGCTTAAAAGCGTGAATTAAGACTTAAGGAACTTTTATTATATTTTCTTAGTCTTTTAAGTCTAGTATATCTTCCGCTATTAGAATTTTAGTAATTATACTATTAAAGCTAACACGTTAAGGCGGGCGGATTAAAAGCTTGATTAAAAAAGTGTGACGTGATTCATTTCCGTTAAACAAATTATTATCTAAAAGCGCCTTTTTAAAGCTTCTTTATAGTACATCTTATATATTTATAAAATTAAGTTTCAACTAGAAATTCAAGGTTAAAAGCTATATATCAATAAAAAGACTTAACTTTATTATTTTTTCATACGTTTTACGTTTAAATATTAGTACTTAAAAAAAATTGTTATATATAGTATTATTATTATATATAATAAAGAATTAAAATAAGTATTCTTTAATTACTAGAGGGTTATATATAAGTACTATCTTCATAAAGAAAAACAAATTGTTAAAAGTAACGTTTTATATCCTTTAAACCTTTTATTAAAAAAGGTATAAATTTAATAAAAATGTTAGTAAAACTATAGCTACTTAAGTAGCCGACTTTTATATATATTTCTAAGTTTAAAGTCTCTTTCCGTAGTATTCTTAAAACCCTTTATTGTTAAAAGGTAGGCTTTATAGCTATATATATAAATAGTTAAAAATAAAGAGAAATTAAAGGAATTTACTTATAATTCCTAATAAGCTAAGTGATAGCCTTTTTAATAGAGAAAATCTCGGGTGTTAACAAAAACTATTAAGAGGTCTTATTATAATTAAAAGTGGCCGTTTTTTAGATTTCTAGCTAAAAAGTATTAAGTCTATTTAAAGAAATTAATATTATATAGGCCTTCGAGAAAAATACCCCCTTAATATATTTAGTTAAGCCGTTTTAAGCTAGTATATAACGGGCTAAAGGTTTATTAATCATTTCTTATTATATAATAAATTCGTAGTATTTTTTTTAAAGCTTTGTCGTTATCCCTATAAATTTGCAAATAATAAAGTTTAATTGCCTTTATATATAGCTTTAAAAGCTAATAAGGTAGTTAAAGCCCCTTTAATATTAAATTTAGAAAGGTGTAAAAAGAAAGTTAGTAAAATCGTCCTTAATAAGAAAAGTGACCCTTTTCTTATTATAAGAATCCGGTAAGGGGAAAAGGTCGCAAAACATTAAATAAAAATGCCGTATAGCTTTAGTAGCTAGGTATACTTTAGATATAATTCTCTTTGCTTTTTTAAGCTTAGAAAGCTTATAGTTAAGGATTGTAAAAAAACTTAAAAATAGCTTTATTTTTATTACGCTTACTTATTAAGGTGCCTTAGTTTTTTACATTAAAGTAAAAAGAAAGCAAGAAGTAGTAGTCGTAGTAAGTTCTTTCCTTAATAATAACAGCTGAAACAGAAGAAAATAAAGAAGATAAAAGTGAAAAAGAAATAAAAGTAAAAAAGCGAGTTACTTTAATTTCGTTATATTTAACAACGTACTAATTACTTTAAAGCTGCGTTTTATAAGCTGCTTAAGTATTAGTAAAAAAACTACTAGTTGAAGGATTTTTATAGATTTTAGCTTTTAAATATTTTAAAAAAAAGTAATACTTATATAGAAAGTTAGTATAAAGACAAAGTTATTTATCTAAAATCATACAGTAGGAATTCGTATAAAGATAGCACTATAGGTTAGGATTTTAGACTTTTTAAAGCTTATTAAAGCTAAGGCTTATGTTAGTATATAATTTCTAAAGCGGCCTTAAGCATAATAAATATACTTATTCAATCCGCACTTAAAGATAAATCAGTTTTTTAATAAATATATCTATAAAAGTACCGATATTATAGCAAAAAGAGCCATTCTAGCTATAGCTAGAGCTTATACTAATATTTCTTCTAAATCCGGCTTTTTTAACGACTTAAAATCTAATTAAAGTTTTATAAATTTCTCGGCTTTATAAAGGGCGTTTTAAACTAAGGCTTTATTATAAGAAATAGTAAAGAATTTTTAAATCGATTTCTAGATTCCTTTGTTTAGTTTTAAGCCCTTTAGTCGTATTGTTTTGTTTTAATAAAAGCAGTTTAAGTAATAATACTGTTTTAAAGGCAAAATAGTAAAAAAAGGGAGGAAGAAAAAAAAAGTAGCTTTAAAAAGTAGTAAAAGAGGTAAATATATATTTTGTAGATTTTATAGCTTATTGTCTTTCGAAAATCTTTTAAATTTCAATGCTATCTAAAAAAGTCTCTTATTACTAGTTTTTATCTTTTTTTACTTCGTCGTTTATTTAGTACATTTAGTATTTAGTAAAGAGGATATTAAGGCTAGAAATAGTCTTTTTAAAGCTCTATATAAAGCGTACACTTTATACTTCTAAAAGCTGCGTTCTTTTTACATTTATAAAGGTCTTTTACTAGTTAGTAATTTAAGTAACTAAGTTAGTTTTATCCGGCGATTATAGAATTCTTAAATAGTTTATTAAGACTTCTTTTTCCTTAATTTAAAAAGCGGGCTTTACTTATTCTTATAATAAAAGAGCTTAGTAGAAATATTATAAATATTTACTATTATAAAGTAGTAATTTTAGATGTTTTTTTTAATATATTACTAAAAGGTTAAAAGAGCTTTTTACTAGTTCTTAGGTTTAGCTTAATACCTTAACTAAAAATCTTTATAAGCTTTTCAATTGTTTATAAAAAGATTAACAATTTTCTCTGCTTAAAAGTTTACTTATAGAACTAAAAGTTCTTAAAGAATCCTAAAAAAGGGCTTTTTTAATATAATTGAGGGATTAACTTAATTCTAGATCCGGTAAAAAATAGCGTCTTTCTACATAGTAAAAGTTTAATTTCTTTTTAGTTAAAAGAGCCGTTTAAATAAATCCTTTAAAAGAGCCTACATTTTTTTATTATTTTAGAAAAAAAAGAAAATAAAGCGGTATAAAGAAAGGTGCTTTTATAGATGATTTTTCATAAGGAGAGCGTCTTTTACTTTTAAAAGGCGTAAATAACTAGCATGGGCGTAGAAAAAGGTGCCGTAAGAACTAATTTCTTTTTTATAAAGAAAAGGAGATCCGGGCTTATAACTTTTAAACGTAGAAAAGGCTTATTAAAGGCATTTAATAAGAAAGCGATTTATATAAAATATTAGCTCGTAGATAAAAAGGCATAAATAAGTACCTAGGTAGTAAAGCTATGATTATATTCTTTTTTAAGCTATTTATCAGCCTATATATAATAAGGAAGGATTTAGATTAAGTAGGGAAATTATAAATAGCTTAATAAATAATAAATAGTCCTTAATAAAAAGGAGGTTTTTACATAGTCTATATAAGGTCCGTATATTAAATTTAAAAGTAAATAGCCTTAAGGTTTACATTTAGATAAAAAAATCAGGGGAAGCTTTAAGAAGGCCGAAATTAAAGGAAGCTTTAGTAATGCTCTTACTATAACATGTATTACTACTACTACTACTACTACTACTACTACTAGTTATAGCGTATTTACTACTTTATCTAGGAATAAATATAATATTAGTTTTTACTTTTAGCTTAAAATTTTACTAATATGTTTTATAAGTTTAAATACCTATAAAAATTTAACGCTTGCTTTTATATTCGCAGAGACTAAAAACCTTATAATAATAAAAGGACTTATATAGCTACTTTAATAGCAAGGAAGTTCTATATTCTTATACTTATAATAGCTAACGTCGACTTTAAAACTTAATCTTTTAACACTATTAACGCGTTTATTAATACAGACTTTAATAAGAAACTTATATTTATTTCTAAAATAGATTTAAAATACATTAATATATATTTAAGCTGGCAAAAGTACTATGCTTTATAGTTAAAGAAATAAGGGGTTAAGGAGTTAACCTATAACTACTAATTAAAGCTAGGACTATAAACAAATTACCGCTAGTTAAGGCTAGTACTATAAACTTATTACTACTAATCGGGCTAATATAATAAACTAATAAATATATATAAACGTATATATAGGTTTACAAATTATAAAAAGCGTATGCTTTGTTAAAAGTATATTTAGCTACTTTATACTTAGCTTTTTAATGTTTTTTTAAGGATCTTTTAATATACTAGCATGCTATTAATTATTAGTATATAAATAAACCGTTTATATTTTTATTAAATCACTTAATAAACTAAGTATAAGCTTAGTTTAAAATACTATAAACTATAGTTAGGGAAATCCTTTAAATATCCTAAGATATCCTATAAAAATTAAAAAAGGTTTATTTTATATTTCCTAGGGCATTTTCCTAGTTAGAAATAAGTTAAACTATAGTTAAGATATCCTATAAAAACCTTTAGATATCCCTGTAAAATCCTAGTAAAATCTATTTAATAGTTTTATTAGTGTGTTTTATAAATAAAAACGTTATAAACTATAGTTAAGAAGCCTTATAAGTATTCTTAAGTATCTTTTCAATTTTTTAGTAAAGTCCGCTTAATAGTATTTATTATGTTTCTTTAGGCGCGTTTTTATAATATAAACCTTAAGCGTTCTTACTATAAAGTCTTTTATTTATTTAGGTTTTTTATAAGGGATCTTTAAAAGCTAAGTAAGAAGTTTAAGTATAGCTGCTTAAGTTTTATAATAACTCCTTTAAGCAAGAAAAAGGAATTAATATCTTCGTAAAGTAAGATTAAAATAAAGTAAAAAAGGCGCTAAGTAATAACCCTAAAATAGATTTTTTTTTTTTGTTAATAGTATCTTACTTTTGCTTTATTAATGTTTTTTAAATATATCCGGCTAGTAGTAATTAAGTAGCTAAAACAAATAAGTAGTGGTTTTTATTAATAAGCTATTACTACTTACTTAGTTATAAGTTTAGCTTATTAAAGCGATTTATATACTTAGCTAAAAAGAGTAATAAGGTTTTTTAATTCTTTTAAAGTATAAGGCTTAACGCTATTTTATTTATAAAGAGCTATTATACTAAGAAATATCCGTTTTCCGTAGTAAGATATATTATAAAAGATTAGCTGATTTAAGCCTTATTTTATATTATTATCTTACTTACTTTATACTATATTTTATTCTCCGCTAAGGTCTTTAAACTACTTATTAGTTTAATAAGGTGCTTATAACATAATGTTAAATTTTAGTTATTACTACTATTATAACTACCCTTTGCCTTTTAATACTAGACTTTCCGACTTATTATTCTTTTTATACGGCGTTACTACTTAAGCTTTCTTACTAACTAATAAACGCTTAGCTACTAAGAACGTTTTTAAGTAAAGCTAAGCTATCTTATAGATTACTATTAGTATAGTAAATACTAAGGTATTAAACGTTTAAATTCTTAATTAAAAGCAGTAAATAAAGTTCTTAAAAGCTTAAATACCCGCTTCTTTACTTTTAAAGTTTAAAGTATTCTAAATAATACTTTAAAAGCTTAATATAAAAAAGCTTTTAAAGGTAATAATAAAAAGCGTAGAGTTAATATAGCTAATAAAGCGGATATAAAAACTAAAAAACTTTATTACTTAAAATAAAGTTAAAAAGAGCTTATATTTTTTATAAGCTTATAAGTAGAACTTAGTATAGTTTATAGTTAAGTAAAAAGTCGCTATTATTATAAATTAATCTTAAAGGTATAGCTATAAAAAGGCCTATTAAAGTTTATACTTATAACTATAAATAGCTTTTATAAAATTAAGCAGCAAAATATATTCTGAGGTTAGTTATTACTATATATTTCTCGGCGTTTCTTAGTTTTTCTAAAGTATAATTGTTGTTATAACTTAAAAAAATAAGAATTTAAGGATATTGTTTTTATTTTTTAGCTATATAATAGTTTTTACTTATTATAAATCTTATACATACTTATTAATTAATCTTTAGCGGATTAATAGTTTAATTTATATTTCCGCGTAAAAGAATATGTAGTTTAAATTTTTTTTTTTAAACGTTTTAATTCCTTATTTTAGTTAAAAAACATTAGCTTATTATCTTAGTTTAATAGCTATAAAAGCACGTTTAATATAATATTCTTAATGCTTAGAATAGAGTATACTTTTAGTCGAAATTAGCTTTAGTATTAAAAGTAAAGATTAGCTAATTATGAAACTTTATACTAATAAAAAATAAAGACTTTTAGTATATAATCTTATAAGTATTAGTATAATTAGTAAAAATAACTACTTATAGTATGCTTATAAATAGTATTATACTACGTAGCTTATAAACTAGCTACCTTAAGGTTTAGAAGTTAATATTTAAGTTTTTTTCCTTAAAAAGTATAGCTTAAATAAATAATAAACTAAGCCTTAGTCTGCGCTAATAAAGTTCTACAATCTTATTCTATATTTTCCCTTAAGTAAAAAGCTATAGCTAGTACTTTATATTCTTAAGACGTTTAAATTTAAATAAATAGTTATTAAGTGTGGTTTAAGTAGTTAATTGTTTTAACCTTAGTAAGCCTTTTAGATAAATTTATAAAAGCTTTTTCTTCTTTTAGTATAAGTTATAAAGTCGCTTTTATAATATATTGTCCTTAACTTTAGATTTTTAAAAATAATAATTTTTATTTATTTCTTATTTTACTTAAAGCAGCTTTATTTTTTATCTTTATAAGATATTAATTTCTTTAGTAGAATATAAGATTATATAGTATAGCTATTTAGTAAGGCCACTTTATTTCTTAAGTAACTAAAAGCTTTTTAGAAAAATAATATTTTTTAAAGCTTATATATATTTCTTCGTATTTATTAACTTAATAGTATTTACTTAAAACTTAAAGAGTTATATAAACAAATATACTAAAAAGGATTTACGTTTAAAGAAAGTAATGTTATAGTTATAAAAATCGTATAATATTACTTTAAAGTATTAAAGGTATTGTTCGGCCGTATTAAAGTAAATAATAATATTATAAACATAGCCCGCTATATTCTCTTAGTATATATAAAGGATATTGTTAGTAAATCTTAAGATATATACTAACAAGTTTTAAAAACATATAAGCGTTTTAAACGGCCTTTTAAGCCTATAAGAGCTTATAATTATAAAACTTTTAAAAATATTATTACGGAACGTAAGATATAAGCGCTCCGGCTACTTATATATTAGTATATAAGATATAAGTATATAAACGATAATTAGCGTCCCGACCCTTAACTAAGGCCGGGGCGAGACCTTTTAGCAGTGCGGTATTATCGCACTATTTCTTTATAGCAAATAGTAGCTATTCCTTTAGCGTAGGTTCGATCCCCGCGTAAGAAAGTAAACCTATAAGTCTATATAGAAATAAGGCTCCCCCGGGCGCGCGTAATAATATAAGTATGCGCAGCTTCTAGCTACCGGCTTAATAAACCGGGGAGGTCCTATCTTATAGATAACGAGGATATTATCGTCTTTCCTTTTAAGGCGGTAATTATTATAGAACGTAAGATATAAGTGCTCCGGCTACTTATATGTTAGTATATAAGATATAAGTTTATAGACGATAATTAACGTCCTAACCTTAAACTAAGGCCGGGGCGAGACCTTTTAGCAGTGCGGTATTATCGTACTATTTCTTTATAGTAAAAATAGTCTTAGTAGAATAAGAACTAAAAAAAAACAATTATATATTTACTATACTAATAAACTTTTTCGTTTAAAAGCGTTTTATTATATAGCTTTTTAATAGTATTAAGTAAGCGTTAAAATTAGTAATAGCGTTAATGTTTTAAAAGTTTACGACTATTTATCTTTTTCTATCTTTATTTCTTATATTTTTTACTATAAAAACTAGCGCTATAGAAAAAGTCTGCTTATAAACCCGCTTTATTTATTAAAACTTAGGTAGTAAGTTAAATATTATATTTACTACCTTTTTATTCTTCTTGCTTATTAAATATATCTTTTATAGGACTTATAAGTATTATTATCTTTTTATTAAGAGAATATATTTATACTTAGACCTATTTATATATTTTACTCTTTTATTCTTTTAAAAGCTAGAAATAATAAGTAAATATTCTTAACGTTTTAAGCGTTTTTTAAGTCTATTATATTAATTTAAACGCCTTTATTAATAGGAAGCTTAAGTAAATAGTTTCGTTTAGCCGAACTTTAGTTTATACTACGGAGAAACAGTGCGATAATACTATACTGCTAAAAGGTCTCGCCCCGGCCTTAGTTAAGGGTCG
>JAPEBW010000431.1:0-54811 GCA_027405785.1 Ophiocordyceps robertsii | reverse complement strand
GACTTTTATTAATGCTAGCTATAACTAATAATTAGCAAATACTACAATACGATATAAAAAATGTATTTATATATGTAGATATAGATATAGAAATATATATAAATATACTATAGGGTTATAAAGACTATATTATAAATAAAGACCTTAAGTATAAAAATAAAAATAATAAGCAGTATAATAAAAATACAAAGCTAGTTGCAAAATTAAAGAAAGCTTTATACGGTCTTAACCAAAGTCTAATGCTTTAGTATAACTTATTATCTAAGGTCCTAGGCGAGTAAGGATTTTCCTACCTACCTAAAGACGAAGGTGTATTTATAAACAATAAGCTACATATAGCTATATTAGTTTACGTAGACGATCTTCTGTTCTTAATGCCTATAGAGGATTCTATAACTTATATAATTTATAAAATAAGCAAGGCCTTAAAGATTCAATCTTTAGGCGAAGTAAAAGACTTCTTAGGAATAACTATAACTATAAATAGAGCGAAAAAGGATATAAATATATCCTAAGAAAAATATACCCTTAAGAAGATAAAGGAATTTAATAAACTAAATATTAAAACCTTAAAAACCCCTGCTATAAAGGGAGTTAAATTAAATAAAATAAAAGACTATATAGCTATAAAAGAAGATATCCTATTATATTAAATGTAAATAGGCTTACTATTATTTTTAGCATTGTTTTTAAGACTAGATATACTATACGTAGTAATATTATATGCTAGATTTGCTTTTAACCTAGAAATACTATATTTTAAAGCACTAGATACGATCTAGAAATATTTAAATAACTATCCTAGCTTAAGTATATACTATAACTATAATATAGCATTAAATATACTATTTTTCAAAGCCTATACTAATGCTGATTAAGCTAGTAATCTTATAGACCGTAGGTCGGTCTCCGGATACTATTTCTTTATAAATAACAACCTTATACGCTAAGCTTGCTAAAAATAAAAATCTATAGCACTCTCTATATACGAGGCCGAATATATAGGCCTTAAGGAGGCTAATAAAGAAGCTTTATATTTATATAGCTATTTTAATACTATAGTGGAAGGAATGTCTATAAATATACCTAAAAATAAAGTCCCTATAATCTTTATAGATAATTAATCTGCTTTAAAAATAGCAAAGAATCCTAAATCACATAAGCTAAGAAAACATATAGGCTTAGCATATAACTTTACGCGTAATAGTGTAAAAGAAAAAGAGATAGACGTTTATTATATAAAATCTAAAGATAATATAGTAGATATATTTACTAAGGGATTAGGTTTTATACTATTTGATAAATTCCGAAGTTTACTAAGAATTAAAGAGGTTATAATATAAATTCCTATAATAGAGGTTTTTAGCTATTTCTTGCTTTCTTTAGCTTTCCTTTATATAACCTAAGGTTTTTTACTTATATAAAGGTTCTCCTTATATAATAAAATAAAGAGGTTTTACTTAAATTATATAATAAGTTTTTCCCTTTAAGAAAGATTAAAAGCTTTAAGTTTTTCCCTATAAAATAGGTTTTCTTAAGCTATAAACAAAAGAATTTTTCTTTATTTAAAGGTTTTTTACTTTACTTTAGTTAGTATGTTTAAAGCGCACTTATATACTATAAGTACCTTTTAAGGGAGGATATAAAGGAGTAAAATATACTCTCCCGCAGCCTATAGGCTAAATACAGCATAAATAACACATAACATAAATACGCTAAAATATACATTAAATCCGCTATACACTTCTGCATACTATACATATTTCGTTGTATTATTCCACCTATATATAAGCAAGATATAAGCAGATTAGAAAGAGGTATATATGGAGACTATATATATAATCCGTGCTAAGTCGCTGCGCCACCTCGTATTTCTTGCGGAATTAATCCCTAGGCTTATAAATATAATATTAACCTAATAATAGCTATTAGCTTACTATGCATAACTGCGCTAGATAGGGGGCTCTTTTCTAAATCACTTAAGCTACTTATAGCTTAAGAATTGTTTATATAAGGAGGCCTTAGTCCCCCCTTTACCTTAAATAGATTATTAACCTTTTATATACATATCTTACCTATTTCTTCACCTTTTCGCACACTCTTTACATCTCTATAATCCCCTTACTTATAGCTATAAGTCTGCTCTCTTTTATACTTATTTGCTCCTTAATTAAGCTAAGTAAAAAGTATAGCTAAGTTGCTATAAAAGCGGCTATTTAAACTACGTAGTAGTATAAAGCTAAAAGGTAAGTTATTAAAGTTAAGCGTTTAAAGAAAGTAATATAAGCTGTCTTTTATAATGCTATAATTTAAGTTAAGCTTATTAGTTTAAGCGCGGTTATAAAAAGCAGTATAAGTTTATATAAAGGCTTAAACTTAAAGGTTTTAGCTCTTACTAAAGGTCTTAAGGCTATAAAGTATAGCCGTCTTATTTTTATATAGCTTAAGCGCCTGCTTATATTCTTTATATTAAAAGCGTAAAGGCTTATATAAAAGCAGGCTAAAAAAGTAATTATAAAATAGCTAATCTTAGCTATAAGAAACGTTAAACGATAAAAAGACTTAAAACGGGAGTATAAAAATAATAAACTTAAAGTAAGAAAGGCTATATATATAAAAGTAAGTAAGGTATAGTAAGCTAAAGCTAGTAGCTAAAGGAAGTATAGTTATAAAAAGAGAAGAAAAAAGGAGAGAGGTTAAGCGGTAAAAAGAATTTAAATAAGTATATTATAAAGTTAAAAAGGCTTTATTACTTTAAGTAAGCGGCGGTATATTATTATTAAAATAACTAACTACTTTAAGCGCGGTAAGTTATAGTAAGTAAGGCGTCTTTTTATCTTAAACTAGCTTTAAGTATATAGCTAGCTTATTTACTAAGCGTAGTTATACTATTAAAATAACTAAATAAATATTAAGAGATCTTTTTATATTTAACTAGTATATAAGCTATCTAACTTTAGCGGTAACTTTAAACGGCCTAGTATATTACTTTTAAAGTTTTGCCGGTCTATTATTTATAATATAATAACCTTTACTAAGCTATAGCTAAACTTAATCGTTAGGCTTAAATTTTAGCAGGCGGTGTTTTTTATTATATTTATCTTTTATAGTAGCTTAAGTATAAGTAATAGCTAGCTTAGCCTCTTTTTATAAGACCTCTTAGTTTTATAGATATAAGTAGTTGCTAAAAAACTAAAGCCTATTATTTATTCTTATTTTTATAATAAGCTTACTTAAAGCTATATAAATTACTAATAAGAAAGAATTATTAAGGCTAAACTAAAAGGCTATTAGTATATCGGTTTAGCGTAAGTCTAAGAAATTAGTAGTAAAGAATTATAACGTGATTTTTATAGTTTAGTTTCGCTTTTTTAATAAGCTATTAGTTTAAAGATACTAAGCAGTAAATATAAAAAGCTTTAATCTAAAAGCTTACTATAAAGTCCGCTAAAACGCTAAAGTAAACTTTATATCTTAGTTAAAGATTATTCTTTTTAAAATCCCTTAATTAGCGCGGAGTAGCTTAGTATATAATGCTTATACTTAGTCTTTTACTATTAACTAGTCGTAACTTAAAATAAGGATATATATCTTTAAGACTTTATTAGTTATAATTAGTAAGGTATTAAAAAAGCTCTTTGTAAGATTCTTTTATAAGAATTATTCGGCTTAGACTATTAAATATTTAGTTATAAAGTTTATTGCTAGTATATAATATAAAACCGGCGGGCTTTAAATTAAGATAAGCTGCTTTAGCGTTTTACTTTAATTAGTTTAATTATAGTAATAAGCATCGTAGCTATTTATAACTTTATCTATATATCTACTAAGCTATAAGATTAAAAAGCTTTTAAAAAGATCTTACTATATATAAGTGCGGCTAGTATAAAACTATTTAGCATAAGCGTCTTTAATGATTTCGTTAGTATAAGTCTTAAGGATATATAGTCTTTAGCGTTCGTTATTATTTATAAAGTATAATAGCCCTTATAACTAAAAGAATAAAAGCTTAAGGATATTATTTTTATTGCTAAGCTATATAATAATTTTTACTTACTATATATCCTCTGTATATCTATTAATTATTTTTTAGTAAAGCGGTAATTTAATTAATACTTCCGTATAAAAGAAAAAAATAGTTTATAATCTTATCTTTTTTAATACGTTTTAATTTCCCTTCTTAGTTTAAGGATATTAGCTTATTGTCTTAATATAATAAATATAAGAAAGCGTTTAATATAACGTTTTTAACGCTTAAAATATAATATACTTTAAGCGGAAATTAGCTTAAGTATTAAGAGGCGAGGATTAGCTTATCGTTAAATTTTATACTAATAAAAAATAAGGACTTTTAGTATATAATTCTATAAGTGCTTATATAGTTAGTAAAAACGACTACTTATAGCGGTTTTACGCATAGTACTATAGTATATAGCTTATAAACCGCTTATATTAAACCGGCTACTTTAAGCTTTATAAGCTAGTATTAAGTTTCTCCGCTTTAAAGAGCGCGGCTTAAGTAAATAATAAGCTAAACTTTAGTTTTTATACCGGTAAAGTTTTTTATCTTATTTTATACATTTTTTTAAGTAAAAAGCTATAGCCGCTACTTTGTATTTTTAAGACGTATCGATTTAAATAAATAGTTATTAAGCGGGGTTAAAGTAGTAAATCGTTTAAAGCTTAATAAGTTTTTTAGTTAAATTCGCAAAAGCTTTTTCTTCTTTTAAAGTAAGCTAAAAAGCAGCTTTCGCGGTATATTATACCTGTCCTTAGCCTTTTTAAGGTACTCCTTTTTCTTATCTTACTTAAAGTAGCTCCGTTTTTTTTTAATAGGATATCGACTTCCTTAGAAAAATATAAGACTATATAGCATAGCTACTTAATAAAGCTAATTTATTTCTTAAGCTATTAAAGGTTTTTTAAGAACGCGATATCTTTTAAGGCTTATATACGTTTATTTATATTTATTAAGCTAATAGTAGTTACTTTAAATCTAAGGAGTTATATAAATAAGTATACTAAAAAAGACTTTAGTTTAAATAGGGTAATATTATAGTTATAAAAAGTGTAGAATACCGCTTTTAAGTATTAAAGGTATTTCTTAGCTATATTAAAGCAAATAATAATATTATTAATATAAGCTACCGCGTATTTTTAATATCTATAAAAGACGTTATCGATAAATCTTTAAATACATACTAAGGAGTTCTTAAAGCCTATAAGCGTTATAAGTAATCTTTTAGCCTATAATAGCTAATAACTATAAATCTTTTTTTATAGTTTTAGTAAACTAAAAACTAATAAAAAAACGACTATATATTTACTATATTAATAAACTTCTTTCCTTAAAGGCGTTTAATTATATTGCTTTAAAGCAGTATTAAGTAAGCGTTTAAGGTAATAATAATATTAATCCCTTAAAAATCTATAACTTCTTTTCCTTTTTTCTTTTTATTTACTATCCTTTATATTATTAATACTAGCGCTATAAATAAAGTTAGCTTATAAACTTACTTTAATCGTCCTTACTTAATTAGCTAGCTAAATATTATATTTACTACTTTCTTATTCTTATCGCTTAATAAGTATAATTTTAATATAACTTATTAGTATTATTATCTTTTTATTAAGGGAGTATATATATATTTAAAATCGTTTATATATACTACTCTTTTAGTTTTTTAAGGCAGGGAAACGATTAAAATATATTTTAAACCTTTAATATATATTTTAAGTCCTTAGTATAAATCTAAAAACTTTTATTAGTAGTAAGTTTAAGTAGGTCCTTAGTTTAGCTAATATTAAGCTTATAGTTTACTATAATATCTTTTTATAAAAAGTCCTTAAAGGGGCTTATTTTATCTAAGTTTTCTATAAAGACTTTTACTAAGGGAATAGTAATATCGAATTTTTTATATAGCTAAAACTACTTAGTAAGGTTTATAATTATCCTTACCTTTTAAATTTAGCTAAGTACTAGTAGTTTCTTAAAGCGGTTTATTACTATAAAGCTTTTATAATCTTATATTATTATAAAAGCAAGCTTAAAGTCATTAAGGAAAAATATTATATCCTGCTTTAATAGTAATACTTAAACTTATATAAGTAAAGCGTAGTTAAAACTAGCTAAAATAGTTATAATAGTTAAGAAAATTACCTATTTATATATTATTAATCTTAACTAGACTATTTTAACTTTAGCTTTAATCTTTTTATAAGCCTTAATTTATAAGATTAATATAAAGTTAATAAGGTTCTTTTAATAAAAAACTAAAAAAAATTAGCTTAGTAATATATCAGCCGCTAAGCGTTTTACTATTTAAGCACTAATCCTTACTTTCGTAATTATAAGGCTACCGTTTAGCCTTCTTAGTATATATATAGTAAATTCTACTTCTTTAATAGTAGCTATTCTTCTTACTTCTTAAATAAGAATTTATTAAAAGGAGTTTATAATTATATCTTAAAAAGTCTTTACTAAGTCGGCTTAAATAAGGCTTTAGTTTACATTAGTATTTATATAAGCTTTAATACTTATCTTAAGCCTTACTCTTTTATATACTAATAAGTATATATAAGTAAATTAAAACGGCTTATTAAGGCTTAATAGTTAAACGTTAAGGAAAGCCTTAACTATTTAAACGCTTTATAGCTTTTAGATAACTACTTACTATACTAAGCTATATCTTTATATAGTAATATCTTAGCTAAGGTTAAAGGGGTATTTATCTTTAACGTATAAGTAAAGTTTATTCTTTAAAGGGAATACTTTGCTATAAAATCTATATACTTTCTTAGCCTTTTAAACTAAGTTTACTATAATATAGGTTACGGTTTCCTTTAAGCTTTTATCGGCGTCGATCTAAGCTTTTTTTATATTATACTCTTTATCCTTTAAATAGTTATTAATTTTATAATAGTTCTTTTCTTAATTATAAAGTATACTTAGTCTAGCTTTAATATTAGTAAGTATATAGTCTTAAAGGTCTTTTCTCTTTTAAGCTAAAGGACTTTAGCTTATATTTTTAGCTATTTAGTTAAGTTTCTCTCTTAACTTAATAAACGCTAAAAAGCTTATAATATATCCGCCTTAGCTAAGCAGTTTAAAAATATAACTTATAATTTTAGCGAGCTTTTAATAAATAGTTAAGGCGTCTTAGATTTTTTTTAAGTATGTATAAAGTATAGCTAATTAAGCCATGCTTTTTTATAAGTTAAACCTATTTTTTTTACGCTAATAAGTACTTTTAAAATCTTTAAGTATATTTAACTTATAGCCAAAAAAAATTCCTTATATTTATAAATCTATTTATTAATATCCTTATTTCTTACTAAATAATATAAGGATTTTTATAAATAAACGTTTAGCTTTTAGTATATCATTATAATTAAGTAGTTTAGCTAATAAAGCCCGGCCTTAGCTTTATATTATAAGTATAATATCTAAGACTTAAAGTTAGACTTTATTATTATATCTTTAATAATAAAGTGCTTTTTATTAAGTACTTATATTGCTATATTTAAGCGGATTTTAAACCGTTTTTATAAGATAAAGATCTATTAGCTTAGTTTTACGCTAAGCTCGCTAAGTTTTTCTTATTATAGTTTTAAAAGGTCTTTAAAATACTATTCCGCCGCGTTTATGTAAAAGAAAGAGAGTAATTAAATAGCTAGCTTATCTATATAAGCCTTACTTTTACTAGCGTTTTAGCGGATAAAGTTAATAAAATAGTTTATTCTTTAAAATATACTAGCCTTATTATCTTTTTAGACTTCGTTAAAAGATACTTTTAGCGGTTTTAATAAGTTAATTCTCCTTATATCCTTAGCTTATAATTAAAGTTTTTCTTAAGGCTTAATAAGTATATCTTTTTTTCTTAGTACTTAAAAGAGACTAAGGAATTATTCGTTTAATATTACTACTATTTTTACTAAGGGACTTAAGGCTATACTTAATCTTAATATCTATATACTAAGTATAAATAAGTTTAGCTTACTAAAGGTACTGCTTACTATATCTTTATTGCTTATTATTAAGGTCTTAGTCTTAATACTCTCGCTAAGTACTTAACTTTTTATCTTATACGCGTCTTAAAATTTAGTAAGCTATAAGGCCTTAAGTATAAAAGGCTTATTTTTATTAATTAAGAGTCTTAAAAACGCTTTAATTAGCGCGGCTATAGTAGATAAAGCTAAACGGTAATACTAAACTAAGAAACTACTAAGTATCCTTTAAAGTAAATTCTTAATTAAGGCTTATAAACTAAACTTTATTAATAGCACGTAGTAAAAGTATCCGCTAAGCGTATTATCTTAAGAGAAAAGTAGCTTTATCGCCGGCTTAATTTAAAGGGTATTTAAAAAGTAAAAAGCTAAAAGGACTTAAAGTTAGCTTATTCTTTCTTTTTTTAACTAAAAGATAATTAATCCGTTTAAGTAATACTAAATTTAGTTTACTTAGTTATATAAGTTTTATTGTTTTATCGTTTATTTTTTTTTAATATTTTAAAAGTGGATTACCTCTTAAAAAGTAGTAGTCTTAGCTTAGCTAAGTAAAACTTATTTTATATCCTTTTTAGCTTTATAAGCTATTATAGTATAATACTTAAAAAAAGGGTAAAAGAGATTATTAAACTAATATACTTAATAAGCTATAGCTTTTTTTACTTTTATAGCTTACTTATCTTAAAGTTTAGTTATAAGTATATTAAGGAAAAGATACTTATTATTAAGGTTAAACTTAAAAGCTAATAAAAGCTTTTTACTAAAGAAAATATTATTTAGTATTTAACTTTTTATAAGATAAGTAATTAATCGTATAATATATTTATTTTTAACTTAGCGGAAATTTAAAGGATTTTTATTTAAATAAGTAAGAATTATTATTATTTACTACGCTTTATAGCATATAGATAAGGGGATAAAGCGCGGACTAATTACCGCTAATTAAAGCTAGTATTATAAACTAATTACTATATATAAATATATATAAGGGTTTATAAATAGTAAAAAGCTTAGTTTTTTTAAGGTATAGCTAGCTACTTTATACTTAGTCTTTTAAGCTAATTTAAGGATCTTTAATTATATTATCTTATTATTTATTATTAATATATAAATAAACTATAAATATTCTTATAAAATTACTTAATAAACTAAGTATTAGCTTAGTTAAAAATACTATAAACTATAATTAAGGAAATCCTTTAAATATCTTTTAATATCCCTTAAAAATCGTAATAAAGTCTATTTTATATCTTTTAAGGTGCTTTTTTAATTAAAAATAAGCTAAACTATAATTAAGATATCCTATTAAAATCTTTAAATATCTTTTAAAAATACTAGTGGAATTTATTTAGTAGTTTTAATAGTATTTTTTATAGTTAAAAATATTATAAACTATAGTTAAATAGGCTTTTAAGTATTTATAGTTATATCTCGAAAACTTTAGCGGGGTCCGATTAGTAATATTTATTATATCTCTTTAAACGAGCTTTTATAGTGCGTGCTTTAAGCGTTCTTACCGCGGGTTTTTATAAAGCTTCTTAAAAGTAAAGTAAGGAGTTTAAGTATAGCTATTTAAATTCTATAATATCTTAAGGCTAAGCGCGCTATGCTTTTTAGTTTTTACGGTTACTTATAAGCTTAAGCTGCTTAACTTAATAGTCTTAAGTTTTATACTTTACTTTTACTACTCGCTTATTATATACTTATTTTATTAGCTTAATATAGCTAAGCTAGTTATTATTTCTTACTTATTATTATTATTATTATTAAGTTTATACTAAGGACTTAATCTAGGTTTTTAAAAATTCGATATTTATAAACAAAAGGGAAAAACTAAAGTGCTTAAGGTAAAACCTCCTTTTATTCGCGCTTAGTCCGCCTTATATAAGGTCTTATAACTTTATATAAAGAAAAGGGAGTGCGTCTTCCGCCGCGAGTATATCCCGCTCGCTAAGCAGTTTAACGCGGCTTAGCGAGGCTAAGGCCGCCTCTAACTTAAGCGGCCCGCGGTCCGGAGCATCGCGCTTTAAGCCTAAGGTATAAGTAGTAAACCCTCTCCTATCCCTTTTATTTACCCTCTTAATATAGGGGCGGGAAGGGTAAACGGGATTTTAACCCGCGCCCCTCCTATAAGCGGCGTAATCTTAAATAGTAGGTTTATCGCGGTCCCCGCTAATAAGAATTCGGCGCCCTGCTATACGCGTATATTCTTAATTAAGACTATTATTTATTCACGCTACTTAGTTATTAATCTCGCGCTTAGCTTTAAAGATAAAGCCTCCTACGTACCGCGCGCGTATACTTATACTCCTCCTTCTTTTACTATAAATACGCTTATCTTTTTTATAAGCTTACCGCCTTCTTACTGCCTTGCCCCTTTTATATAACCGTTATTCCGCCGTTATTACTTTCGTTTTCTTTATTACTACTATACTAAAAAAGAAAGTTACTTTTTCTAACCTTAATATAAGTCTACTCCTTAAGCTACTAAGTAAAGATACTAAGGATAAAGAGGCCCGGGCTTATTATAGTACTAAGCGTAAAATTCTTTATTATATATATATAGGTTATCTATTAAGCGATAATATACTTATAGTTTTTTAAGGCTATTAAAACTAAGCCTATATATATTTAAGTTATATCCGCTATAAGGGTATATATAGTCTATATAGCTAATCTTTTTTTAGCTATTTTTATAAAAGCATATATTATATACTTCTTAAGTAATTATTTTTATTTTTAAGTAAGTAGCTTTATATCGAACTTATTTATATACCTTAGCTAATCTTTTTTATAGCTTACCGCTATAAGTAAAGATATAGCCTATAAGCTTTATACCGCTTAAAAGGAGTTATATAAATCCGGCCGGCCTATTAAGCGCTTTATATATATAAAGCTTACCTCCGCGGCGATAAAGCTTTAGTAGCATGCCGGCTTTATTATAGTATAGGCTCTTATGTTTAGTGCTCCCTTTAGTCCGGCTTCCCTTAACGAAAATATTAAGCTACTTGCCTTTACCCTTAACCGCTTCGTTAACGACGCGCGTGCGGCCTACGAGGCTAACGCTAAGCTCGCTAATAAGGTTAACGGCACCGTTATAGTTATCTACTAAACCGTTTACGCTATAGCCCGGAACTTAAAGAGTATAAAGAACGCGCTATCTATAGTAGCCGACTACCTTAGCTTTAGCGGCTATAAGGGCCGGGATATCGCCCTTAAGGGTCTCTTGCTTAACTTAGACCTTATACGTGCCCGCGCCGCTCTTATCCCGCTTAAGCCCTTGCCCCTTAAGGTTCTTATCGTTTTAAAGGACTTTAAGGCCGAGGTTAAAGCTAGTTATTTCTTACTTAGTTTTAAATAAAGAGCTATTATTAAGTATTATAATTATAATATAATAAGAGGGGTTATTATTATATTAATAGATTAAGGTTTATTAATAATACTTAATAGTATTATTACTTTTTATATTAGTTTTATAAGGTAACTATATTATTAGTTTAATAAAGCACCCCTTACTTAGCTATTAGCTAATTTATATTTAAAACTAATAATAAGACTTTATAATTAGTATATTTTCTTACTTAGTTAGCTTATATATTTAGTATTATCTTTATATAAAAAGTAAACATATTTTTAATAAAAAAAGGTTTACTTAAAGTCTTTTAGTATTTTAGTTTTATATTTTAAATAAGTAATTTATTAAAGACTTAACTTATATTCTTAGTATAAACTTTATAATAATAATAATATCTTTTAAAAAGTGCCAGCTAGTAACTTTATAGTACTTTAATAAAATAATATACCTTAACTAGCCACACCACCCTATATAAAAGTTAGCCGGTTAAGTAAAGTGGTTGGCCGATTGGCTAGGGCCTATATATGTGACCCTTGACCCGGCAACTAGTCACGCTAATACGTGTGCGCGATACTGTTACGTCTTCTCAGAAGTATGAACCCTGACTCCATTCTGCTAGATACTAGAACACCTATATCGGAGCAAGTCGCGGGGGCATACGGATATGTTCTCGCGCAAGACTCCCTGGTAGCATGATTACCGTCCTTCCGGGTAAGCCACAGTCGAGGCTTCAAGGCCTAACGACCGGCTACTGGAATAACTGTCACCACAATGTGAGGCCCGCGGATCCCTAATTGGATGTTTGCCAACACGGACTAATTTGGTCGTCGCCAGGTATACATAAGCGGAAGTGCCTTTACCATCATCCAGGGATTTCAGACCATCATCCAAACTGTGTACGACGATGCCGAGCATCAGCTGGAGGCCATTGTTCTCGACGAAGCCTCCGGGAAGATCGCGACCTGTACCGACGCCGAGGTTCGAGTCTACCAGCCCATCGGCTACGATGAAGGCTTTCTAAAGGTAAAGCGCCCCTGGCTCACCTCAGCGTTCTCGGCGGCCTTTTCTCATAATACGACAGTGGGTCCAACAAACTCGCTTCGACATTCCGCACCCGAGCTCCGATGTCGCGTGCTGTCTGTCCTGGGGAACCTCGGAGGAGCTGCTGGTGGCCACCAGCTCTCTCTCTCTCTTCAACACCAAAGCTAGGCCAGCTTCCTCTTGGAACAAGGCTCTTCCCAGCCCCGTCAGATCGGCGTTCATCTCGCACGACTCGTCATATATTGTCTCGGTCGGCCAGTTCGACCGCCTGCCCAAGGTGTGGCGACGTCTCACGTACGGCCCCGACCAGGTCCTCTTCGACTTGGTCTATCTGCAGCATCCCGACGTGGTGACTTCGGTCAGGTGGCGGCGGCCTTTCCACCCCGAACAAGCCGTCCAAAGCGTCCTGTATACAGCTTGCCTCGACAACTTCATTCGTATATGGAGTGCGTCAGATACTGGCGATGGCCGCCACTGGCAACTTTGGGGTAGTGTCGACCTGAATGCAACATTTAGCGACTTGTCCAGCTCCGGACTGGTGTGCATCATCGATGGCCACGAGTTCACAGCGTCTGCAGCGTCTGCAGAGCGCGCCGTGAAGACCCGCATGGCAGACGATCAGAGCACCGACGATGTCGCTCTGGACCATATCGTGGCCGTTGCAAATAAAAACCCAGAGATATGCATGGCCATAGATGTCTACGGTACCATGTCGGCATGGGCCTTTGAGAATCTCGACACGGGCGGCAGTGGGAATCCAAGGGTGTTTTCCATTGCTCAGGTACAGTCGAAGCAATCTGAAGACTTGCGGGGGTTCCTCAGACTGCATGGCTCTCCTCACTTCCAGGTTCAGAGTTATTGCGACAGGACAAACGGGAAACTGCGCATGCTCCTCCACGCTTTTGACGGCCGAATTGGTGTTTACGAGAGCAACGTTGCCGACCTTTTCGATCCGGCGGTCAACAATGGGCGTCTTTCTCTGCTGGCAGTCTGGTCTGGTCACTCGGCTCCCGTCGAAAAGATTGTGCGCAACTTCAGTGGGCGGGCGGTAGTGTCGAGGACTAGCGACGGAGAAT
The DNA here is from genome assembly GCA_027405785.1 of Ophiocordyceps robertsii. NCBI lineage: Eukaryota > Fungi > Ascomycota > Sordariomycetes > Hypocreales > Ophiocordycipitaceae > Ophiocordyceps > Ophiocordyceps robertsii. The sequence continues at coordinate 41,332 of JAPEBW010000431.1, read as the reverse complement.
GCGTCGTTTGGCGCCACTCGCTGCTGCGCCCGCGCGACGGAAGCACTGCGCTGGGTCGCCAGAGCGTCATCCCTGGCAAACGTTACATCCGCCGCATCTGTGTTCTCCGCAACGGAAACTTCGTCGTCTTTCTCTGCGAGGATGCAGTGACGCTCTGGGATTGTCGCTCTAGGGCCGCGTCCCTCCTGGCGCAGTGTCCGTTGCAAATCGCAGGCAAGCCTCTCTGTCTCATCAAACTGCCTCGACCCGAGGCGAGGGAGACCAAAACCGCACACATTGCCACCATCACCTCGGATCGCCTAGGTCTTGTTTGGGAGATTGATTTGCCAAGCTCCCTGGAAACCCCGGGGAGCGTGGAAGGCGCGGCTGTACGTGAATTCTGTCAATTTGAGATGGGAATAGCAGAGGACTTGAAGTATGTTCTCCCTGTTGATCCTGCGGGCTCCTCTCCTGTCATGTCCGGCTTTCTAGACATTTTTGCTCGCGACGTCGCGATATCATACACGCGCACTGGCCGAGTGGACTTTTGGACAGCTCGAGTTGACCTGGTGGGCCGAGGCGTTGATTGGTTGTCAACATGCTGTACGGATACTGGAATTTCTGATCCAGCGCTAGCGAGTGGCAGTATGCTGAAAAAGGCGGCACTCGTGAACTCGGCGAGATCGCAAATCACCATCTGGGACATTGGCGGCTCCCGCCTCGAGTTTGACGAGGGCTACGGGCTACCAGATTCCATTCGGGACCTTGACTGGACTTCGACGCCAGACGGCCAGTCCATCCTTGCGGTTGGCTTCCAGAATCGCGTTGTCTTGCTGTCCCAGATGCGGTTCGACTACCTCAACAAAGGTCCAGCTTGGGCTCCAATCCGGGAAATAGGGATTCGCGAGCTCACTCCCCATCCCATAGGTGACTCTACGTGGCTGAGCGATGGCCATCTGATCGTTGGTGCCGGAAACCAGCTCTTCGTCTATGACAGACGCGCGGGCAGCAGCGAGTCCCTGATGGCGGACATTCGCCTGACCAACCGTAAGGATGGGACGTGGGATTTATTCGAAGCAGTCCAAAAATTCAATGGTCCGATAGCAGTGTTTCATCCGCAGTTCCTCAGCCAGTGCATATTGGCTGGGAAGAGTTCGCTCGTGCGTAGCGTCCTTGCTGCGTTGCATAAAACACTCAAGCATCTCATCCCGGGCGAGCCAGTAGACGACTATCTAGGGTTGAACTTGGAAGAGTTTTACACGCCTTACGTGGGTATGCATTGATGGCACGGGCGAGATGACAAGCTGATAAGAGCACACAGGCTACACAAGACCCCTCTTTAGAGAGGGCAGCCAGTTCGTTCCTGACGGACGGACAAGACGACGACGAGGAGCAGGACGAAGTCTTCTCGGAGCAAATGGCAGTGTCCATCAACGAAAAGCTGATGAGGATCGGCATCCCCCAGCTGTCGGGCCACGAGCAAATCCAGCTTGCAGACATGGTCGAGTGCGTGGCAGTGGTGGAAATGCATCGACGCTCGATGGACGAGAACGGAGCCCGCTTCATGCTCTTCTGCCGCCAAAATGCATTGCGAAAGGGACGGCCCAGCGAGATGCACCTGTCATGGAGAGAAATTAACTGGGCCTACCATTCAGGCAGCCAGGACCTGCTCGTGGACTTTGTTTCCCGACAGGCTCACGGCGAAATGCTGTGGGAACATGCACGCGAAAGTGGCATCTTTATGTGGCTCTCCGACATGAATGCGGTGGTAAGCAACGACTTGGCTCCGAAAAGACGGCCAAAGGCAGGATCACAAGTAACGCTGCGCAGAAAAGCCAATTCGAGACGATTGCTAGGAACCTGTACACCAAGGGTGATGCCAAGAACCCCGTGGACTGCAGCCTCTTTTACGTAGCTCTCCGGAAGAAGGCGGTGCTGCAAGGACTATGGCGGACGGCCAGTGGGAACAGGGAGCAGGCGGCTACACAGCGACTGCTGGCAAACGACTTTGAAGATCCGAAATGGAGGAGGACCGCCCTGAAGAACGCCTATGCGTTGCTCAGCAAGAGGCGCTTTGGTGAGGCCGTCACCGCTCGTGCACGGCATGGCGGCCATAGCTAATACTGAGCACAGAGTACGCGGCCGCCTTCTTCCTCCTCGCCGGCCATCTAGAGGACGCGGTCGAGGTCTGCCTACGACAGCTTCACGACATACAGCTGGCCATTGCCGTTGCCCGTGTGTATGAGGGGGACGGCGGGCCAGTCGTGCAAAAGATACTTCGCGACGAGGTGCTCCCTGTGGCGGCTCAGGAAGGCAACCGATGGCTAGCGTCCTGGGCGTTTTGGATGCTAGGCCGCAAGGACATGGCAGTCAGAGCCCTTGTTGTAAGTGGCTTCCCTTCATTTGCCCATCGTGTGCGTTGACATCAACGTCTGGGAATGGCAGATGCCAGTCTATGCACTTCTCGAGACGCCTTGCTCGCCGGATATCAAGTCGCGCCTATTCCTGACTGATGATCCTGCGCTTGTTGTTCTCTACTCGCAGCTTAGGCAGCGGACGCTGCAGACCTTGCGGGGTGCCTCCAAGGTGACGCCCAAGGTAGAGTGGGAGTTTGTTCTCCACAGCGCTAAGCTGTACGATCGCATGGGTTGCGACCTCCTTGGGCTGGATCTGGGTACGTTTCGAATGCCATGTCAGGCGTTTTGATGAGGAATGAGCTGACGGCAACCTAATGGCAGTACGCAACTGGGAGTTCCAGCACCCTGCAGTGGCAGGGTTTGGCGGAGAGGCGAATCCGCTTAAGCTGCTACGGAGGAGGAGCTCGTTGGTCGTTAATGATCTGTCATCGATGCACCGAGGCCTCGAGTTGCAGGCTACTAAGGGGGGCACGAAGCCAGTTGCGGCATCGCCCGGGTATCATGAGCCCGACGCAATGGCATTACTCGATAGTTTTGGCTTATGAGCGTCGAACAGGCAATGTCTAAGACCCTGAATGTCTATGTTAGTAGTATCACTGTAGACACATGGCTTTGCTAGGCTGAATATAGATAGTAACTACTTAGTAAACAAATAAAAGGATTATTTTAGTTGGTAATATGCAATAAAAGACGAAAGAGGCAAGGTTAATATTAGTATATAGCTTAGCTTGCCTTTTATCTTAAAGGCTAAGCTTAAAGTAAGTATAAAAGCTTATACTAATATAAAGGTAAACTAAAGCTTAATTTAAGCTAACTTTATAAAGATATTTTATAATATAATTATAAACTAGTCTAAAGGATCTTAGTAATTTTATAAAAAAAAACTTTTTCGCGATTTAAACACTCGCTTATAGCAGGAGGTACGTATTGCGTTTAAAACTTTTATTACTAATAAAAATTAATTTAGCGGTATTAATTACCCCCTTAAAATAATATTATAATATAGCTAAAGGTCGTAAAGGTAAGGGGGTAGTTTACTTTATACCGGTATTAACTATAGTATATAGCGCGATAAGACGCCTTTAAGCTTTACGTATTTAGATAAGAAGCTAAATATACCTTAATAAAATAATAGTATATAGCCTACTTAAGCTATACGCGATATTAATAAAAAGAAGGATTATAACGAAATCGTAGGTATAGTCTTATATATATAGTTCGACTAAGTATAAGTAGTAATTAGAACCCTTTTTTATGCTAAAAAGCGCGCTAAAAGCATGCTAACTATAGTATAGGCCGACTTTATGCTTTGCGGGGCGATTTAAAGTGCGATAAAGAAAGTAATTTACGAAGAACTTAAATAAGGCCGGGCCTAGGGCTTAAAGAGGCTTAAGTAAATATAAGTAATAATAGTAGCGGGCTTTAAAAGGCTAATACGCTATAATATAGCGATAAAACCGGTCCCGCCTTAATATAAGTGCGAGTTAATAGTAGTTTTAATAAAAGTAATACCGGATATCTTAAACTAAGAACGAAAGGATATAGTTAAAACGATTAATATAGCACTTAATATCTTATTTACTATAATAATAAGACGCTTACTTAGTAAGGATATCGCGGTTACTTTTAATAGAATAGTATAGCCTTATTAGTAAAACTAAGACTAAGTAAAAAGTATTTTTAAGCTAAAAGTAGTAATAGCGCGCTAGTTTTATATAGTAATAGCGAAGAATATTTTAGTAAAAGTCTTTAAAATAAATAAGGCGCTTTTAATTAAAAAGATTATAAATATTAATAAAGTAAAAGTTATATAAGTTAGCGTTATATACTTTTAAACTAAGACTTTTATAGCTATAACCCTTATTATTAGTATTAATAGCTTAGTAAAGGCTAATAAGCTATATAATATAAGCTTATTCCTTAAAGCTTAAATATTTTAGTATAAGCTATATAATAAATTAGTTTAGCTTACTTAATATTATAACTACTATAAATATAAGTATATTATAAAGTATTATACCTTAATATAGCTTTATACTTGTTATAAAAGGACTTTATATATAGGCGGAAAGGATAAGTATTATATAAAGAAAAGCAAAATCTTTTATAACTATATATTTTATAGTAAGCAGTACTTAATATAGTATTATATATATCTTATAGCGGTAAAAGCTTAAGATAAAGTAAGAGACTACTACTTAAACCGCTTTTAATACTTTACTAATATTTAAAGCTAGCTAGACTTTTAAGTCTCTCTCCTCTTTATAAAAAACAATAAACCCGCTTTAATATAAGCGCGAAAGCGCTTTAAGCGATTAAAAAAAATTTAAACGCTATTAGCCTTACTAATAAAAGCTTAAATAGTAAGCGCTAACTTAAGTAATATTAAACGATATATAAGATAATAAAGTATATTGCTTTTAACTTAAGCTATTACTTTATCCTAAATTATAATAAACTTTACCTAAACCCTTTATATATAAAATTAAAAGTTTTTTTATTAAAATATATAAAAAGGATATAAGCTTGTATAACTAGCCCTTAGCTACTATACTAAGTATAATATAATAGTACTTTAAAAAGTAAAGAAAATATAAGACTCCGGGGCCTTAGCCTTAAGAAGCGCGCTATACTAACTTATCTATAAGGAGGGCCGAAATACGATATATATTTATAAAAAGTATAACGTAAGAACGTAAGTATTAAAGACTAAGTATAATTAAGGAGAAATAGCTTTTAGCGATAATATAAAGTTAAGGTCCTTATACTCGCCCTTAAAAAGAATATAAATAAGGCCGGCTAAAGCTATTTAAGAAATTAGCAACTAAGACTTATTAGTCTTAGTTAAGAACTTTAATATTTACTACCCGCTTTAAAATAGCTATAAGTAAACCTTTAATAAAGTAGAATTATTTATTAAGGACGCCGTATAGCTTTAACTTAAATTAGCCACGCTAAAAAGTAAATATACGCGTTTTTTTTATAGTTATAAGGATAATATAATTAACTTTATATAAGCTATAGTAAAGACGGCCGCTTAGTTTTTAAGCTTAGATTTAGACTTTATTAAATCTAACTCCGTCTTATAAGTAATCTTGTTAAAGTAAGCTTAAGCTTAAAGGAAGTAATAGCTATACTAAGGTAAAAAAAGGCAGAAAAAAGGTTAAAGCGGAAACCTTATCCTAGCTTAAGTTATAGCAGCCTATACTCCGTAGCTTATAGGATATTAATATAAAAGTAAATAGCTTATATAACGACCTTAATAAGATTGCCCGTATAATAGTCTTATACCGGAAGTAAGCGATCTTAAGGGGTAATATATAGTTTACTTTAAAAGCGACCTAAGCTACTAAGAATGCGAAGAGGGCTTAAAAGCACTATAAAGAACGTTAAACCTAAGTAAATTAAAAAGCGCTATAAAAAGCGGCTATACCTTAAAAGCGGGCTATATATAACGTAAGATAAAAATACTAAAAGGACTTCTTTAAGGAGATTAATATAAATAACGCTAAGCTATAAAACGTTAAGTAGTAAGCGTAGTTATATAGTAAGCTGCCCTTAAACTTAATATACTTATTACCGCTAACTAAAAGGGGCTATAAATACTAACTAACCCTTAACTTTAAGGAGAAGGCCTAGCTTTTAGTAAAACGTTTTTTTCCGGTTAAAGCTAACGCTACTAAGACCCTCTTAGCCTACGGCTAAGAAAGACCTATTTATTAAGCGGCGTATTAATCTTATAAATATATCCTAAGCTATTAGTATAATAGTAAGCTAAAAAGCGGCGGGCTTAAATAAAGTCCCCCTTAGCTTCCTTAAGCTTTATAGCCCTATACTCTTAGCCTAACTAGCGATAATCTTTATAGCTTATATAAAGATATCGCACTTTTAAACTTAGTTTTAATCCGTAAATATAGTAGTACTACGAAAGCTAAGAAAAAAGCTTAAGGTATATCGCACCGCTAAGGAGTAAAAGCCTATCTCCTTCTTATTAATAATAAGTAAGGTCTTAAAATAGATTTTAGCTTAAAAGCTCGCGATTATAGTAAAAGTAAATAAGGTCTTACTTAAGGGGCAGTTTAAAAATAAGAAAAAGCGGTTAATAAAAGTAATAATACTTTAAGTAATAAAACTAATATACGTAATATAAGTTAAGAAGGGGACCGTATTATTTCTTTAGCTTAATATTAAAAGAGTTTTTAATATAGTTAACTATAAGAAACTCTTAAGGGAGCTAGCCTTTTAAGGCTACTTTAAGTAGTTTATAAAGCTAGCTTATAGCTTTATAAATAAGCGCCGCTTAACTTTTTACTTAAATAAAAAGAAGGCTATATTAATATAAATTACTATTAAGGTCTTTTAAAGCTCTTTACTATCCTTAATCTTATTTTTTTACTATATAACCTCTTTTTATAAAAGACTAAAAAACCTTAAACCCTAAACCGGTTTAAAACGCTAAGCTTATAAAGGTATAAGTAAACTATAAGCTTTAATAAAAAGCGCACCTTAATAAAATACACGCGAAGTTAAAAAGATAAAACCTAGCTTTAATAAGGATTATAGCGTTTATATAAGGATATACCTTACTTAAAGCTTAAAAAGTTTATAGTAAAGTCGTTTAGTCCTTAATATTATATACTATAGTTATATTTTATAAGATAACTTTAGTAAGTAAGAAGCTTTAAGAGATAGCCGCGAGGCTAGTATAAAAATAAATAGCTTACCTTTAAATAGTTATAAAAGCTTATTAAGCTACCTTAGTTTATTAATTTAAAGCTAAAACCTAAGTCGTATTAATAAACTTTACTTTAATTAAAAAATAGCTAATACCTTTACGAGGCTAAAAGATTTTAAGATTATAAATTAAATCCAATATGTATTTATATTAATAGTAAAGCAACTTTAATAACGTAAATAATAAATAAAGCAACTTACCCCCTTAAAACTACCGCTTATAAAGGCGCTAAAGGGGGTATAGTCTTAAGTCGGGACTAATAAGCTTTAAAAGAAGAAGAAGATAAAAGAAATTTTCTTTAAGGAGTAAGCTAAATAGTAAAACTTAAAAAAGAAACTTGTTAAGTAGCGCTAGACTATGCTTAACTTAACTAACCTCCTGCCTTAGTTTAATAAAGCCTTAGCACTTAATTGCTATAAGGCGCTGCTTAAGTACTTAAGCATTATAATTACTTAAATATAAACTAGTAAAATAAGCTTTTAAGACTTTTTATTTCGCTAAAATATACTTAAAGTAATATTGCCCTTTTATAACTATAAGTAATAGCGAGATATGATTTACTATACGATAATTAAATATAAGCTTATTAATAAAGCAAAGAAAACGCTTTTATAGCGACTTTATAATATAAGTAAAGTATAAGCAAAGCTTTAAAAGTAAGAAATAACAGCTATACTAATAAGGTAGTTCTTAAGCTTAAGACGCTTATAATAGTTCGACTTTATAATATAGCTATACTAAGGAGACGGAATAGTATATATAGAGGCCCCGGCTATACCTTAACTTAAAGGGGACGTACTTTAATTAAACTATCTTTTTAGCTTACTTTAAGATAACGACTTATTAATATAATAAATTATTATATTTATTCCTTAATATAGCAGTAAATACGCTATAACTAATAGTAGTAGCAGTAGTAATAGTAGTAGTAGTAGTAGTCGTAGTAATAGTAGTAGTAGTAGCACGAGCCTCGTTAAGGCTTCTTTTAATTTTAGCCTCTTTAAGGCTTCTCTTAATTTTTTTACTACGTATAAACTTAAGACTATTTTACCTTTTAGTATATAGACCTTATATAGACCTTTTATAAACCTCTTCTTTAATAAGAACTATTTATTACTCGTTGTTATTTATTAAACTATTTATTATTTCCTTACTTATTTTAAATTACTCCTTACTATATATAGGCTATTAAATAGCTACTAAAATAATAAAATACAAGCTTTACTACTTAGTTATCTATTCTTACTTTTTATTTATAAGCTAATTCTCTTTATATAAATTGCTCTTTTACTAAATGCCTTAAATAAGCCTTCTTTATATTTAAGAGTTATAAGCCTAGATCTTTTTTACTTTATATAAGAGAAACTAGTTATTATAGTACCTTTATTTTATTAACGCCCTTACCGGTTAATTACGCCCTTTAAAGAGTAGAAAAAACGCTCTTTTTAAAGAAAATTACTTATAGAAGTACCTTATTTACGCCGCCTTATTTACCTTTTTTCCCTATTTACTAAAATAATAGAATTTCTAAGCCTTTTAAAAGGAACCGCTTTTAAAAGCTTTTTTATCTAAGAACGTTAGATTTTAATAATATAAAAATACGCTACTTCTTATAAAATTTAGGATTAAATCGATCCCTTAATTGCCTCGAAAAAGCCCTTTTTATAGCTTCTTAAAGAACCCTTAGTCTTATAAGTAAATCCTTAAGTAAAGGAAATTTCTAACCTTTTTATTTATAATTTAAAAACTTATAAGTTCTTTTACTTAAGGTATTAAACTAAATTATAAAGCGATTAAGACTAGTAAAAAGCCTTTTCTACTTTATAGTAATATATTATAAAAAGCATTAAAAATTACTATTCTATAATCGTAGATATTTATAACGTTCTTACTTAGCTTTCCTTACTATTAAGACAAGTATAGCCCTCTTTATAGAAGAAGGAAAAAGAAGTCTTTATAAATTTTTAAAGGATTTTATCTTTATAAGATAAAACTAACTTAGTATAAGGTGGCTAGCAGCTAGGCGGGGGGTGCCCTATAGGACTAGTAGTGCGGTTGCCTTATAAAGCTAGCGTGAGGGGCAGTAATACCGTTAGGTGTTACTAGCGGACTTTTATCTATTAGTGCGACGGCAACCCCTCCCGTTATATTATAATTATAACACCTAACCACAGCTCTCTGTTCGAGACCGGGCGACGGATAGCACCGGCTCGGCTACGTTAAGCTAATAGGGCAAGCACGTAACGGGCGCGCGGCAGCAGCGGGGCATAAGACCTAAGGCGCATTAAGACGTCGGGCAGCTAGGCCTACGGGTAACTGCATTGACTGGCCGAAGGGCGCGGCGCGCTGGGCCTTAGGAGCCCGCGTTAGCTAGGGTATCCCTGCTTACGGGAACCGGGGCCTATAGGCAAGCGCTCGGAAGCATGTTAATTAAATTAGCAGCCTAAGGACGTGCTGCTATAGAGGGGGGATAGTTATAAGGTGGCTGGCAGCTAGGCGGGGGGTGCCCCGTAGGACTAGTAGTGCGGTTGCCTTATAAAGCTAGCGTAAGGGGCAGTAATACTATTAGGTGTTACTAGCGGACTTTTATCTATTAGTGCGACGGCAACCCCTCCCGTTATATTATACCTAGCTACTTAAACTATAAATAAACTAGTAAAAGGCCTTTATAGATATAAAAAGAACGTAGCTTTTAAAGGCGTAAGGCCTACGCTTTATATAAAGCTTTTTAAAAGCTATTTTTAGCTTTAATAGCTCCTTTACTAATTATTAAATTAACCGAATAGATAATAAAGCAAGATAAAATAAAAACGGGTGGTAGGAGACCTTTTTAAATAGCATTGAAATTTTAAAGATTTTTAAAAAGCAATAAGCTATGAAATTAACGAAGAAATTAAAATCCACCTCCTTTATTACTTTTTAAGGCCACTCTTTAAAAGACTTTTCTTTAGCCCTTTCGTTGCTTTTTTACCTTTATAAGAGACGGTATTATTATATAGACTGTTTTTATTATAATAAAAAAATACGACTAAACGGCTAAAAACTAAACATAGAAATTTAGAAAACGATTAACGAATTCCTTACTATCCCTTATAATAAAGCCTTAGTCGAAAACGCCCTTTATAAGACCGGGAAATATAAATCCGCAAATCTTTAATTGGATTTTAAATCTTTAGAAAACCCGGATTTAATAGATATATTAGTATAGGCCGCAGCCGCAGCTAAAACGGCCCCCCTTACTATATAATAAGTACCCGCATAAACGTACTTATTAAAAAACTTATTTATCCTTTATTGCGGATTAAATAAGTATATTTATAACGCTTAAGACCGCTTCTTAAATTGTATACTAATATAAGCCTTAGCCTTAATAAGCTCCGGAGAGTCTTTAATCCTTAAATATAGCACCGTCTTTATACGAATTTCTACTAGATTATTTTAGTTAAATAACGTTGCCTTTATACCGACTTTTTATAAAAGCGTTACTTTCTTACTAAAATTATAATAAGTAAAAATCTACTAAAATTCTTAAATAAGCAGTATTTTTACTGCTATTAAGAAAGTCTATAAAACGTAGCTATTATATAATTAATACGTTATTAAATATAACGAAATTAAAGCAGCTTCTGCTTTTACCTTAATTCTTTTTTTATCTTCTTTTTCTTCTTCTTCTTTTTTATCGGACTTTTTTTTTCGGAAAAAAAAAGAACCTACTATAAATATATCTTCCTTTTTTCTTTAGCTTTAGCATAAAAGACTAAGGCACCTTAATAAGCAGGCGTTATAAAAGACACTTTTTAGTAAGGGTATATCTATTTCTACGTCTTTTACTATCCTTAACTACGAGCCCTATAAGCTTAGGAAAGTATAAGGGAGTAAAATATACTCTCCCGCAGCCTATAAGCTAAATACAGTATAAATAACACGCGACATAAATACGCTAAAATAAACATTAAATCCGCTATATAATTCTGCTTACTATACATATTTCTTTATATTATTTCACGCATATATAAGCAAGGTATAAGCAGATTAAGAAGAGGTATATATAGAGACTATATGTATAATCCGTGCTAAGTTACTACGCTACTTTATATTCCTTATAGAATTAATCCCTAGGCTTATAAATATAATATTAACTTAATAATAGCTATTAGCCTACTATGTATAACTACGCTATATAGGGGGCTTTATTCTAAATTACTTAAGTTACTTATAGCTTAGGAATTATTTATATAAGGAGGCCTTAGTCCCCCCTTTACCTTAAATTGATTATTAACCTTATATATATATATCTTACCTATTTCTTTACCTTTTTACACACTCTTTATATCTTTATAATCCCCTTACTTATAGCTATATACCTAGTCTCTTCGGCACCTATTTACTCCTTAATTAGTTATAAGCTCGGCTTCCCTTTAAACCGGACTTACCCCCGACCCCTACCAACGTTTTTCCGACTATTACGTAATTAGAAGATTCTAGAAAAACTCTTTCCTACCTTTAAAGTAGTTGCGCTTACTTAGCAAAAATTTTCCGGAATTCTCCCGATATCTTATCGGACTCGGTTCCTTAGTTTTCCCCCTCTCCTCCTCTTTTTTACACCTAATGTTTTTACAACCACATTTTTAGGACTATATCGAACACAAAAAACCTTTTAAAAACCTTTCCCTATAAAACAAAGGACGCGCTTTTTAAAAGCACTTTTCTTTTTTTGCCTACTTTATATAAAGTCCTTTATTCTTTATCCTTTTTTAATCTCTCCCCTATACTCCTCGATTTTTAATTAGCGATTAGGATTTAAAACACTAGCAAACAAACCTTTTAAAAATCTCATTCTACGTAAAAGAGAACGCACTTTAAATCGCAATTTTCTCTATATTTTAGACTCTTTTTATTATATTCTTTAACCGATATCCCTTAAATTAATATTTCTTTTCCTTACTCCTCCTTTCCAATCGACTTTTAAACCGGAATACCTCTCGAAAAAATCTATAAAAAATATAGCTACTAAGAACGACTACTAATTTAGCAAGCTAAAAGGTTCTTCGAATTATTCCTCTTAGTTACTCTAAATAGAATCCGTTTTTATCCGGGAGAAAGCCGCCGGAGCCGTTTCTTAAGATCTATATACTAAATCCGCGGAAATTCTTACTCTTATACGTCTTATAGTTAAGGATAGTCCTCTCTCTTAGATAAAATACTATACGACTATAAAGTTAGCTTAAGAAGCTTTAAAAACCCTTTATAACTTAGTAAATTTTACCTAAAATTTTCTTCTTATAGAAGAATTATTTAATATAACCCTTAAAACCTATACTTTAATTAAGGCATATCTTAATAAAGTAAAAGAGCTTTTCGATAAGCTAAATATATAAGAAATTAAAATCCCCGGGGTAGTAATTATTACCTAGATTTTAAAATGCTTAAACAGCTCCTATTCTAGCTTTATAACTAATATTTCTTAAGCTCTTTAAGATAACGCTTAAGCCTATACTTTAGAATTACTTTCTTCCTGTTTAATTAATAAGTTTAAAAGGATTAAAGCTTTAAAAGGTCCTTTTTTTAATTAGCTATTCTTTTTATATAGCAACAAAACCGTCTTTTATAAGAATTATAAGAAAAAGGGCTATGCTATAAAAGACTGTTTTTAGCTTAAGGAAAATAAAGATAAGGTAAAGGCAGTAGGTTTTAAACTAAAAGCTTCTTTTTTTTCCTCTTATAAAAGGCCCCTTCCGATTAAACCTTTTCGGGACTACTTAAATAAAAATAATAAGCGTTCTACGCCTATACTCTCCTTATAATAAAAACCTTATTTAAGGAGAGACGATATAGCTTAACGGTTTAAGACGGCTAGTATTAGCTATAAGCGGTAAAGGCTAAATACGCTTATATTCGGCTTAGGTTAGCTTTAGCTAATAATAAGATTAGTATCGGATAAATCGACTAATACTTAATATAATTAACTAATACCTCGTATAAAGCTAAGGCGGGAGGCCTCCTTTTAAAAGAGGATAAAATCTTATAAAAGGTTTTGAGATAAGGATATCTAGTCTTATAAGCTAGTTATAAGTAATAAAGCGTATATTACTTATTACTAGTAATAAAGATAGCGTAAGCTATTTTTATTAGCTTAAGAAGTAGTTTAGTAACTTTATAAGTTATATAAGGTATAAGTTATAGAATAGTATATAAAAGTATATAAAAGCATATAAAAGAAAAGCCTTTTAGTAGCCTTAAAAAGGTATAGAAGGAGGTCCTTCCTCCTTTTTCCCTTAACTCCTTTCCTTTCCTTTTTTCTTCTTTTTTAGCTAGTTTTAACCTAAGAAATCCGAATAATAAGATACCCTTACCTTATTTAGTTTAGTATTTAGCACTAAGTCTTCTTCTCCCTTTCCGGCTCGAAAATTTAAATTAGATAAATTATACGGATCTACTTATTATATAAAAAGCGATAAAGGTTCCGCTATACTCCTTAAGAGAGTCTTCTTAAGAGAGAGTTTTAGTTACTAGAAGATTAGTAGTTAAAGGCCGAAAAAAAGACGAGTTTCCTCTTTTAAAGAGTCTTTTCCCTTTAAAAAAATACTTTATATTTCCAACTCCTTAGCTTAAGTAAATAACCCTCTTCTTTAACCCTTTATACCTTTTATACCCTTTATACCCTCTATCCCCTTTATACCCTCTATATTTACTATACCCCTTTTATATACACCTCTTTTATATACTTTTTTAAAAGAGAAAAAGAAAGCTAATATAAGAAATATTATAAGACCTTTAAAGCCTCTTCTTTCTTTTATTTCTTAGGTTATTTTTAAGGTAGATACAAATGTTATAAAAATAAGAAAAGGGAATATATATAACTTTATCTTTAATATAGGCGCTTTTAGGTATATAGTATATAATAAATCACTCCTCTCTTCTTATAAAGATATATATATAACTATTACCTAGGGAAAGGCGTCTTTTATTATAGTGAAAGGCGTAAGAGATTTATATTTTAAATTTTCTAATCGCAATATACGCTATATATTAAGGAACTGCCTTTATATACCTTTAATTAGTGTTAATATAATAAGCTTTTTATCTCTTAATAATACCTTTGCTTTGATAAGTAAAGATAATAGAACTCTCTTAAATAAAGAAGCAAATATACTTATATAAGGCTTTGTTAATAATAGCCTATATTATATTCTTATAGTTATAAAGACTCGCTTTTAAATTAATAATAAAATATATAATATTAAAAGCTCTATAAATAATATACCTATAAACAATATATCTATAAACGATATACCTATACATAATATACTTATAGACAATATACCTATAAACAATACCCTGATAAATAAAAATAAAAAGTCTATAGATAAAAAGAAGACTATAAATATACTTCTTTAGCATAAAAGACTAAGATATATAAATTATTAATTACTATATAGATACTTAAGAAAAAGGTATTTTAATATAAATATAAATAAAGCTAACATAATAAAGATAAAGCAATATAAAGCTTATATAAAAGCTAAACAAATAGATAAAAAGAAAAAGACTCCTTTAAAAAGAGAATACCTCTTTTTAGATAAAATATATACTAATATTTAAGGCCTTATAAAAACCCTTACTTATAATAAATATATATACTTTATATCCTTTTTAGATACTATAACTAGATATTTAAGATTATACCTTATAAAAAGTAAGGCAAAATGTTTGCCTAAATTCTTAGAATATAAGTAGGAATTAGAAAATAATATAAATAAAAATACTATTAAAGAAGTTTTTTTTAATAATATAAGAGAATTTATATATAATATAAAACTATATTGCCTAAAACACGGCCTTATATATAATATAAGTCCTGTATATACCCCTTATTTTAACGGTAAAATAGAAAGGATAAATAAAACTATACTTAATAAAGTCCGGGCTATGCTTTTTACCTTAAACTTATGAAAATACCTATAGGGTGAGGCTGTTTTAGCAGCTATATATATATATAATAGGTCCCCGCATTCTGCTATATGCTTTATATCCCTTATAAAAAAAGGATAATATAGCTTTAAGTCTAAAAGACTAAGATAAAATAAAGGTATTCTAAAGCACTATATTTTATATAAATAAAACCCTTAATAATAAACTCGAGCTTAGAGCTTATAGAGGGGTAATAATAAGCTATAATAATACCGCTTATAAAATATATAACTTTTCTAAACGAAAAGTAATAATTTCTAAAGATATAACTATACTAAAGATTAACTTCTTAAATAAAGAGGAATATACTAATTTTAATAATATGTTTTCTTTAAATAAGCTGCTAAATAACTATAATACTAAAACTAATAATACTAGTAATAATAATAATAATAATAATAATAGTAATAATAATACTAATAATACTAGTAATATAAATACTAGCAATATAGATATAAGTAATATAAATACTAATAATATAAATGCTAATAATAGAAATACTAATAATATAGATACTAGCAATATAGATAATAATACTAGCGATAATAATACTAGCGATAATAATACCTAGTAAAAGAATTAAAGAATTTAAGTAGAAATACCTAAGAAGTCTATAAAATACTATAAAGATTTTATAAAATACTTTATATATAATATTTTAATTAATAACAATAATATAAAACATATTCTTTTTATTATAAAAGGAAATAAAGATCTTATAAAGCCTATTACTTATAAGCAGGCTATAAATAGTTTATAAGCTAAAGACTAAGATAAAGCTATACTAATTAAACTAAACGAACTTATAAGTCTAGATACTTAAGAAATATAAGAGCTTTTTAGTAATAAGGAGGCTTTAAGAGGCTAATAGGTCTATAGAATAAAGAATAATAATAAAAATTATATAACTAAGTATAAAGCTCGCTTTATAGCATAAGACTATAACTAAATATATAGCTTAGACTATATCGAAACCTTCTTTACAACCGCTAGACTTAAGTTTACTAAACTCTTATTAATACTAGCTATAATTAATAATTAGTAAATACTGCAATACGATATAAAAAATGCATTTATATATATAGGTATAAATGTAAAAACATATTTAAATATACTATATAGTTATAAAGACTATATTATAAATAAAGACCTTAAGTATAAAAATAAAAATAAAAATAAGCAGTATAATAGAAATAATAAGCAGTATAATAAAAATAATAAGCAGTATAATAAAAATAAAAAGCTAGTTATAAAATTAAAAAAAGCTTTATATAGTCTTAAATAAAGTCTGATGCTTTAGTATAATTTATTATCTAAGGTCTTAGGCGAGCAAGGATTTTTTTGCCTACTTATAGACAAAGGAGTATTTATAAACAATAAGCTATATATAGCTATATTAGTTTACGTAGACGATTTTATGTTCTTTAGGCCTATAGAGGATTTTATAACTTATATAATTAATAAAATTAGCAAGGTCTTAAAGATTTAATCTTTAAGCGAAGTAAACGACTTCTTAAGAATAACTATAACTATAAACAAAGCGAAAAAGAATATATATATATCCTAAGAAGAATATACCTTTAATAAGATAAAGGAATTTAATAAATAAGATATAGGATCCTTAAAAACCCTTGTTATAAAGGGAGTTAAATAAAATAAAATAGAAGACTATATAGCTATAAAAAAAGATATCTTCTTATATTAAATGTTAATATACTTACTATTATTTTCAGTATTGCTTTTAAGGCTAGATATATTATAAGTAGTTATATTATATACTAGATTTGCTTTTAATTTAGAGATACCACATTTTAAAGCACTAAATACGATTTAAAAATATCTTAATAAATATCCTAGCCTAAGCATATACTATAACTATAATATAGCATTTAATATACTATTTTTCAAAGCCTATATTTATGCTAATTAGGCTAGCGATCTTATAAACTATAAGTTAGTCTTTAGATACTATTTCTTTATAAATAATAACCTTATAAGCTAGGCTTATAAAAAACAAAAATCTATAGCACTCTTTATATATAAGGCCGACTATATAGGCCTTAAGGAGGCTAATAAAGAAGCTTTATATTTATATAGCTATTTTAATATTATAGTAAAAGGCATGTTTATAAATATACTTAAAAATAAAGTCCTTATAATTTTTATAGATAATTAATCTGCTTTAAAAATAGCAAAAAAACTTAAATTATATAAGCTAAGAAAACATATAAGCTTAGTATATAATTTTATATATAATAGTGTTAAAGAAAAGAAAATAGAGGTTTATTATAATAAGTTTTAAGATAATATAGCAGATATATTTACTAAGGGATTAGGTTTTATACTTTTTAATAAATTCCGAAGTTTACTAAGAAATAAAGAGGTTATAATATAAATTCTTATAATAAAGGTTTTTAGTTATTCTTTGCTTTATTTAGCTTTCCTTCTTATAACTTAAGGTTTTTTACCTATATAAAGGTTTTCCTTAGATAATAAAATAAAGAAGTTTTACTTAAATAATAAGTTTTCCTCTTTAAGAAAGATTAAAAAGCTTTAAGTTTTTTCTTATAAAAATAGGTTTTCTTAAGCTATAAAGAAAGAATTTTTCCTTATTTTAAAAAAAAAAGGTTTTTTACTTTACTTTAGTTAGTATGTTTAAAGCGCACTTATATACTATAAGTACCCTTTAAGGGAGGCTATAAAGAAGTAAACTATACTCTCCCGCAGCCTATAAGCTAGATACAGCATAAATAACACGCGACATAAATACGCTGAAATATATATTCAATCCGCTATATATTTCTACATACTATACACCTTTTTTTTATATTATTTAACGTATATATAAGCAAGGTATAAGCAGATTAAGAAGAGGAATATATAAAGACTATAAACATAATCCGTATTAAGTCGCTACGCCACCTCGTATTCCTTGCGGAATTAATCCCTAGGCTTATAAATATAATATTAACCTAACAATAGCTATTAGCTTACTATATATAACTGCGCTAAACAGGGGGCTCTTTTCTAAATCACTTAAGTTACTTATAGCTTAGGAATTGTCTATATAAGGAGGCCTTAGTCTCCTCTTTACTTTTAATAGATTATTAACCTTATATATATATATCTTATCTATTTCTTTACCTTTTCGCACACTTTTTATATCTTTATAATCCCCTTACTTATAGCTATATACTTGCCTTCTTTTATACCTATTTGCTTCTTAATTAAAAGTAAAAAGAATTATATTATAAGTATAACTAGCTATAAAGGCTACGAGGCCTTCTTATCGGATTTTTTACAATCTCTTTTTATTACTAAATTCTTATAATAAAAAGAAAGTTACTCTCCTTATTAAAAACAATTTTGCTAACCTAATTTTCTTTTATGTCCTTTTAAATTTAAGATTAAAAGAGCTTCTTAACTACTTTACTAGCTTTTAACGCTTTATATAAAAGCAATTTAACCTTATTATTTATAAAATTTATACGTATAATAATAAAGCCTTATAAAAAATACTAAGAATTTATTATAAAATAAGAGATTATTAATAAACCTTTTAGCCTTTATATACTAGCTTAAAACAGCTTTATAGAGCGTGCTAAAGGGGTAATTTTCTCGAAGGCTTATATAATACGAATTTCCTTAAATTTACTTATTACTCTTTAATTAAAAATCTAAAAAGCAGCTACTTTCTTTTATAATAAAACGTCTTTAAAGACTCCTTAAGGTCCTTAGACTTCTTTTACTAAGAAACTATAAACCTAGCTTATAAAGAATAGTAAGAGAACTCCCCCTTTTTTTATTAATTTTTCTACTATTTATATATATAGCTATAAAGCTTACCCTTTAATAATAAAAGCTCTTAAGAATACCGTAAAAAGAGACCTTAAGCTTAAAGACTATGTAAAAGTCGGCTTCTTAATTAGCTACGATTTTATTAATATTTATTAAATTTTTATCATTTTTTAATAAAAGGTTTAAAAGGTATAAAACGTTACTTTTTATAAGTAGTCTTTCTTTATAAAGATAGTTCTTAAATAGGACCCCGTATTAATTAAGGAATATGTATTTTAACTATATATTATAGATTATAATAATGCTTTATACGACGATTTTTAAAGTACTTAAATTAAATCGTACGACGCGATAAAAACGATAAAGTGGAATCCTCTTATTAATACGCAGCTTCAAACTTTAAATTCCTTGCCGGAACTTCATACTATAAGTACGCAAAATATACTATAAAGGAGCCTTAAAGAGGCGCCTTTTAATAATAAAGTTTTAACGAAAGAATATCACGTAATATCTTTAAAATCAAGCTTCTAAGCCGCCCGCCTTAAAGTATTAATCTTAACGGCATAACCGATATTCCGGTAGCAGAAGATATATTAAAGAATATATAAGATCCTTAAGAGCCTTTTTTAGGCCTTTTTAAGCTTTTTAATTTATAGGGAATTATATTTCTTTTACTGCTTTTTTACCGCTACTTTTCTCGCAGCTTTTATAAGCTATATTTAACGCTTCCTTTTATGCTTTTTAGAAAAAGAAGATATATAATAGAGATTTACCGCCCCTTTTTTAATTTTAATTAGACTTAGTAACGTATTAATTTCGTAAACAATTTAAAGAAGCTAAAAAAGTAATGTAAAAACCCTTATTTAAAAAGAAGACTTTCTTCTTTAATTATACGCCTTAAAGTTTAGTAATTACTTAACGCTTACTTTTAGCTTAAACTTTTACTTATAAATTTAATAAGTATAGATATCTATGAAAATTTAAAGCCCGCCTTAATATACGCGGAGACCTATAGCCTTATAATAATAAAGAAACTTATATAGCTACTTTAATAACAAGGAATTTTTATATTCTTATAGCTATAGTAGTAAAATTCGACTTTAAGACCTAATCTCTTAACATAATTAACGTATTTACTAATATAAGCTTTAACGAAAAGATCTACGTTTATTTCCTAAATAGATTTAAAATACTTAAATATATATTACGGCTAGTAAAAGCCCTTTATAAACTTTAACGGTTACCTTTTCTTTAGTAAAAAGAGCTTTCTTTAACCTTTATTTCCTTATAGCTTTAATAGTGCTTTAAGAAGTCTTATATCTTTATAGTAAATTCTATACTTACCTTTTTTTATATTAATAATATAATTATTATATTTCGAAAATAGGATAAAAAAGAAGCCGAAGATTTTATATCCTGTCTTAAAAAGACGTATTCTTTTACTAATAACAGCACCTTTACTTTTTTCTTTAGACTACTTATTATTTAAGACTAATAGCTTTAAAAACTATATATTAGCTAGTTTACTTATATAGATAAAATACGTAATATATATAACCTCGACCTTTTTATTTTAAAAGAGTCCCTTTTTCTTATTCTTAAGACCTTAAAGAAGAATATAGCTATTATATCTAACGAAGAAATCTACTATTACTAATCTTTAATAGAATTTCTTTTTAGCAATTCTTATAAGACCGGATGTTTTTAAAGCCTTAAACACCTTTACTAAATTTATATAAAATTCTTTCCGGCAATATATATAGCTAGTAAAGTCTCTTATTTCCTATCTTTATTTCTTATACTATTTTAGCATCGAATTTTCCGATACTAAAAACTAAAAACTACTTACTTATATAGATATAGCTTTTATAAATATCTTTAAAACTAGAAAATCTAGTTAAGAAAACGTTATAAGCCTTTTTAATAAACCGATTGCTTAGTCTGTAAAAAAGCAATATATAGTTACTACCTTTTTTATAAAAGCAAAGCTTTTAGCTTTTTTAAATACGGTAAAAGAACTTATCTCGATTTTACGCATTTTTTTAGTATCTCCCTTAAACTAAATATTCGAATCCTTATAATTTTTTATAATAATAAATAAACTATACGCTTTATTACCTTAAAAATCCTAAAGATTAAAACGGCCTTAAAGCACGTTGAAATATATAACTACTAAGCTAAGTAGAAATTACTTTAAAATATATTTACTATTAACTTTGTCCCCTTAAATTAATAAGTCGTAGATAGTCTTACTAAATTACTACTAAAACAACGCTTCTTTAAATTTTAAAAGTAGCTTCGTCTTACTAATATTATAAACTTTTACCCTTTATCTTTTATAAACTTTAACTTAAAATAGCTATTTAAGCTATTTAAGTCTTTTTTTTAAGGCTTAACTTAAAGGGGTATATTATATCTATTCTTTAATATAGCCGTAAATACGCTATAAATAATAGTAGTAGTAGTAGTAATAGTAGTAATAGTAGTAATAATAATAATAATAAATAATAATAGTAGTAATACAAGCCTTTTTAAGGCTTCTTTTAATTTCAGCCTTTTTAAAGCTTCCCTTAATTTTTTAGCTATATATAAACTAAAAGCTATTTTACCTTTTAATATATAGACTTTATATAAACCTTTTATAAACCTTCTCTTTAATAAAGACTATTTATTATTCGTTGTTATTTATTAAACTATTTATTATAAGTATTACTATTTATATATATATATCTCTCTATTTATATATACGCCCTATTTTAAAAATACGTACTAACGCTAGCCCTCCTTACCTATTTATACCGCGCCTGCTTAATAAGTACCCGTACCTTCTAAATGCCCGCCCGCGCCTATATATATAGCCGACATTAAGGGCGCGCCTATAACCTCGCCCGCGGCACCGGCAGAGGGCCCGGATCAATTAACGGGCCGCGTTATGCGCGCATCTCGCGGGAGCTTTAAAGATGCGTTTTTTAAGCGAATTAAGCTGCGAGAGCGCTGCGTGTAGGCTGCGTGTAAGCTGCGTATATAGGCGCGGGCGGGCGCGGGCATTTAAAAGATACGGGTACTTGCTAAGCGCGGGCATTATAAGTAGGTGGGGCGGGCTAGCGTTAGTACGTATCTTAAAAATAAGGCGTATATACGAATAGTATATACGTGTATACGAATAGTAATACTCTTTATTATTTCCTTACTTATTTTAAATTACTTCTTATTATATATAAGCTATTTAATAGCTACTAAATTAATAAAATAAGAGCTTTACTACTTAGTTACTTCTTTTTACTTTTTATCTATAAGCTAATTCTTTTTATATAAATTGCTTTTTTATTAAATGTCTTAAATAAGCTTTTTTTATGTTTAAGATAAATATTATAAAGCATTAAAACGCCGTTATTCCCCCCCTTTAATTTAGCGCGGGGGGGCTATAGCAGGCTTAACTAAGGCTAACGCTTTAGCAAGCCTTTAAGGCTTCTTTCCCTTTACCCCCCCCCCCCCTCCTTTAATATTACTTTCTTACTTTAACTAATTTTTAAGTTTATTATCGTTATCCTTAATACTACGGCAGGCGCGCTTTAAAGTCCTTATAAAACCCTTAAACTAAGGAGTAATATAAGGCCGCCCTGCTTAGCTATAACTATAAGTCGGGGTAATAAGCGCCCCCCCTTTATAGCTATAGCGACTTAAGGTTATAATAAGAGTAAATAAAAAGAAGGTTGCTTTTTAGTTAGTAGCTTTTTTAAGCGTTTAATTTAAAGTATATAAAGTGCTTGCCGCTAAAAGATTATTAAATATAATATAGCTAAGTATTAAAAGTAGTATAAAACTAAGCTAAGTTAAGCGACTTAAGTAGTACTTAGCTAACTAAGCTAAGTTAAGTATTATAAGAAAGTTAAGAGGGAGTAAGCTAGGCTTATTATAAGCAAAAAACTAATAGTACTTAAGGTTTAAGCTAAGGTCTTTAAACTTTTCTTTTTAACTTACTAAGCTAAAACTAAAAGTAATATAAATATACTTTAAGGTAGCGTTTATAAGGTTATTAGCTTTAAAAGTATTGTTTTTAAAAGGGCTATATACACGCTTTAATATAACGGGGGGAAACGCTACTACTTATAAATAAATTAAAAGTAAGCGTAATAAAAAGTAAAGTAGTATTACTACTATTATAGTTATTATTATTACTCTTAATATTAAAGTTAATAAAGTTAGTATTAAAGCTAAGTAAAAAGCTACCTTTATTCTTAAGGACCTTAGCTTTAGCTTTAGCATTATCTTTTTCCTTTTTATCTTTTACGTTTTTATCGCTAATATTAGTTTTAAGCTCTTTTAAATTAAAAGCGATATTAGCTTTAACAGCCTTTTTTTTACTTTTACCTTTAAGCGCCCCTTTATAAGCGAGCTTCTTAGTAAAAGCGGCGCGCTTTTAAGTATATACCTTAGCGAGAGCCTTAGCTTAAGCCTTCTTCTTAGCTTTAGCCTTAGCTTTAAAGTCTTTTAAAATAATAAGGATATTAAGGGGCAGAGGCTTAAGCAGGGTAAAAGTAATATAAGCCTATATAAAGTCTAAGTTAAGTAAACAGCCCTTAAGAGCAACGTCTTAGCCCTTATAACTATTAAAGCTAAGGTAGTTAGCTATAATAAATAGCGCGTTCTTTATACTCTTTAGATTTTAAGCTATTATATAAACGGTTTAATAGATAACTATAATAGTGCTATTAAGCTTGTTAATAAGCTCCGTATTAAGTTTATAAGCTGCGCGCGCGTTATTAATAAAGCAGTTAAAGGTAAAAGTAAGTAGCTTAATGTTTTTATTAAGTAAAGCTAGGCTAAGAGTAGTACTAAACGTAAGAACTTGAGCTAAAATAAAGCCGGCGTGCTATTAAAGCTTTATTATAATAAAGGTAAGTTTAATAAGCTTACTTAACTTATATAACTCTTTTTAAGCGGTATAAAACATATAAGCTGCGTTTTTATTAATAGCGGTAAGCTATAAGAGGGTTAAATAAAAACTAAGGGTAAAGTTAGCGTAAAACTACTTACTTTAAAATAAGAATAATTACTTAAAGGAAAAGTAATATATGCTTTTATAAAGATAGCTAAAAAAGGGTTAATAATACGAACTATATATGCTTATATATTAAACACGGCCTAGATATATATAAGCTTAATATTAATAGCCTTAAAAAACTATAAGTATATTATTACTTAATAAGCGCCTTATATATATATATTAAGGAATTTTATTACTTAGTGCTATAACGGGCCTAAGCCTCTTTATCCTTAATATCTTTCTTTAATAACTTAAGGAGTAAACTTATATTAAGATTAAAAAACATAACTATTTTCCTTAGTATATTAATAATAATAATAATAATATAATTAAGGCGGAGCGGCTAATATATAATAAGGATAAAGCGGCGAATATATAATAAGCTTATAAAGAAAGTAAGTATAATTTTAGTAAAAAAAAGTATGTAAGCGTGCGTAGTATATAAAAGATTTTATCCTTATAGCCACGCGCGGGATTAGTAGCTAAGCGGCGTAAATAAATAATAAGCTTAATTAAGAATATATACGCGCTATAAAGCGCTAAATCCTTATTAACGGAGCTTACTATAAGCCTACTTCCGGAAAAAGTTAAGGCCGCGCTACTTATAAAAGGGATATAAGCTAAAAAGCCCCGCTTACCCTCTTAACTATATACGGGGAGGGGTAAGTTTAAGAGGGGATAAAAAATAAGCTACTACTTATACTTTAAGCTTAAAGTATAGCACTTTAAGCCGCGGGCCGCTTAAGTTAAAAGCGGCCTTAGCTTACTTAAGCTATGTTAAACTACTTAGTAAGTAAGATATACTTATAGTAAAAAGCGCACCTTTTTCTTTATATAAAGTTATAAGACTTTATATAAGGCGGACTAAATATAAATAAAGGGAGGTTTTACTTTAAGTGCTTTAGTTTTTCCTTTTTATTTAAAATTTTAAAATTTTTAAAAACTTAGATTAAGTCTTTCGAATAAACTTAATAATAATAAATAATATAAACTAGTTTTAATAAATTACTATTTAAAAAGTTAAGAAAATAATAACTATAAAACTAATTAAGTTTACTTAATATATATATATATATATATATATATTAAAAAAAGCTAAATTATAAGAATAGTATTAATAGTATAAGCTAACTAAGTATTAAGAATATACTAAGTAAGAAGCTTTACTTTCGGTCTTAACTTAATAAGTAGTTAATAGGCTCCTATAACTAAAGCTAAAAGACTCTTTTTTTTATAACTTTTAGTCTTATAATAAAGTAAGTAGCTAAGCAATACTATAACCTATCGTACTATTTACTATCTTTATTACCTAATTAATAGTATTACGAGACTATCTTTTTATAATTTCTAAAGCTTCCCTTTTAAATTACTTAGTAAAGATAGTATTAGCGAAGGGATCGTAAAGCGGTGCTAAACTAGCGCGGCGAAGCTAACATAACCTTAATTAAGGCTTATAAGTATAAAAAGTTTATTTAAATAACGAATCCGACTAAATACCCTTTATACTTAAGATAATAGAAGTACTATTAAGAATATCCTTATTAGTAAGTGCTTAGTCCCCGCTACTTTAAGAAAAATATAAAGCCTTTTAAAGCTATATCGAGGAACTAAAGGAGACTTAATAGTTATAAGAGCGTATTATATAGCTTAAAGAGGAAATATAAGAAAAAGGAGGTTTACTCCTTAATTAATCGAAAAGGCTTTTTCCGGTCAGACTCTCCCGATTTAGTAGCTAGTTAAAGCAGCGAGGTAAAGCTTAAAAATATTACTTAATTAGCTTAACTAACTAACTCTTAAAAACGACTTAACTAGCTTTATAACTTAAAGGATACGTTTAAAGCTATACCTTAACGATTCCGCTAAAATAATATTAAAATCCTATTTATAGTAAATTATATATATACTAACTATAAAGCAAGATAGCGCTAATACTTTAAGGAATAACCGCCGATTAATTAAGAATAATATAGTATAACCTAGATCTATTTTAAAGAATAAATACTTATACTTATTAAGGATACGGTAAATAAAGAAATACTCTTAGTAATATAGCTAAAAAACGCTTAGTAGCGAGATATATAGTCTTTACTAAAGTTTAGCCTTTACTTTAACTTTATTAAACGGTATTTTAAGCGGCTATTAAAGTAAATATAGTTATTAAGGTTTTTCGCTAAGTTACGACTAAAGCTTTAAAAGTAACTTAACTTTTATTTAATACTTATTTATAAGTATAGTAAAGAAGAACTAATTTAAGTAGCTTAACGCTACTAAGACGCTATAAATAGTAAGAAACGCTATTTAAGCGTAAGCTTTAAATTAAGATAGCGTAAAATAAGTTTAAGATTCTTAACCTAACAAAATTCCTATTATAAGAGAGGCTATAGTAAATAGCAGTTAAGAGGTTCTCGCTATTAAAGCACTACTAATATCTTAATAATAATAAAGGGAGACTTACGTTTAAATACCCCTTAACGTAGCCGCGGCTAAGGTTATAGAAAAGGGCGAGGCTAAAGCTAAGGCTTATCTTAAACCTAAGGGGTTATTTATTTTAAATATAATAAGCTAAGTTACTATATAAATAAGTATACCTTAGCTTTAACTATAAATACCTTAGCGAATACCTTACGTATTAAAGCCGCTTTATAAAGAAACGCTTAAAGGCCGGAGTAAACGCTTTTCCTTTAGCTAAATTAGTACTTAAAGGGGAGCTATTATAAACTCTTATAGTACTATTAAGGTAAAACCCTACTAATATAAAGGTATATTTAAATACTTATAGTATACTAAACTTAGTAAATATATATTTCGCACGCTAATAAGGCTTATTATAAGTCTTACTATTATATCTTAAGCTTTTAAGACTAAGCGATAGTTAGGTAAATAACTACGGGGTTTAGGAGGTTTTAATAAGAATTACTAATATAAGAAGTACCGAAAAGATAATTACTTAGTATTATATCGGTATTAATAAGTTAACGCTAAACAACTATATACTAATTTTATAGTTAACTATAGCAATTATAGATTAGAAAATCTATATTATTTTATAGAAAAAGCAATAGTAGTTTAAGCACTAAAATCGGCAGCGGCACCTTATAGAGTCTACGAAAATTCGTAAAGGATTGCCGGAATAAGGCCTATATCTATATAATTGCTGCCGACTTTAAGCTAATTCCGTTGCTAAATAAGGACGACGATAAAGGGATTTTAAAAAAGAAATAAACTAAGATACTACTAACTTTATATAGATTTAAAGACGTATTTTCGGCAAATAAGTCTAACCTACTACTAATTAAGAAAGGAATAGATTACGTAATTAACTTAATTCTAGCATAAAACTACCTTTTAGACTAATCTACCCTCTATCCCGCAATAAATTATAAGTATTAAGGGACTAAATTAATAACTTTATAAAACGCGGTATTATCTAAGAATTATAAAGCTTAGTAAGCGCACTAATCCTTTTTATCTTAAAGAAGGATAGTAGCTTTTATCTTTATATAAACTACTAAGGACTTAACTATATTATATAGAAAAATCGGTACCCTTTACCTCTTATTTTAAAAATCCTTAACCGCTACTAAAAAGCTAAATTCTTTTTTAAGATTAATATTTAAAACGTATACTAACATATCTATATAAAAGAAGGCGATAAGTAAAAGATAGCTTTTTAATTACGCTATAAATACTTTAAATACCTTATTATGCTATTTAGCTTAACTAACGCTTTAGCTACTCTTAAAAAAGACTATAAAAGATATAGCTTACGGCCTTTTAATATACGCTGCAAAAGTTCTTAACACTTTACTAAAATTACTAAAACGCACTTAAAGTAAAGATATAGTAATTGCTTAACGAAAAGCAACTAAAGACTTCTTAAAAAAGAAGTATCCTTAGTTATTACGATTAGATAGATTACTATTATAAAAAGGATAAATCGTAATACCTTTTAATACTACTTTATAATAAGAGTTAATATAACTTTACTATAACGACTTATTAATAAGATACTTTAAAGGCCGATAAATAAGTAAATTACTATTAAGGAATTTCTACTAAGAGAATATAGTAAGGGATACTAATTAATATATTTAAGAATGCTTAGTATATTAAAGCGTTATATTAAGGAGGTATCGCCCTTATAGCGCTATATAATTATTGCTATACTTTATATAACTATAAGAAGAACTATTAATAAACTTTACTATAAGTCTACTAAAAGTATAATATAAAAGGCGAGAAGTTAACGTAATATTAGTAATTATAGACTAATATATTAAGTACTGCCTCTTTATTTAATATTTTAAGATAATAAACGCGCTTAAGCTAGTTAAGGCATTTTATTATAAAGTTAAGTTAGTATATAAGCCCTTAAAAGGCATAGTTATAGATAAAAAATTACTATTTACTAATAAGTTTTAGTTAAACCTATATTTTATCTTATAAATAAAACATAGGTTATTAATAGCGTTTTACCCTTAAACTAATAAGTAAATAAAGCGTATAAATTAAGCAGTATACTACTACTTAAGATGCTTTATAAATTTAAAATAGATAAATTAAGCGTCCCTTCTTTAAGTAGTATAATTTATATATAATAACGCAACTAATATTACTATTAAGCTATCTCTTAATAAGGCCCTTTTTAGCTACTAGCTAAACTTTTATATTAACGTTAAAGACGATATTACGAAAAGAGAGGTGCTTAAAGTAAGAGTAAGAATTAATAGGCTAAAAACTTTATAATAATAACTTAAGGAATACTAGTAAAAGGCTACTAAAGTATAAGTAAAGTACTACGACTTTAAGTACTAACTACTTTTACTTAAAGTTAGTAACTTTATTGCGCTCTTTATAAAGAATTTACGCCTTAAAGATAAGAAGAGAAAGCTATCTCCTAAGTATATTAAGCCTTTTCGGGTACTATAAGCTATTAAGAAGTAAGCTTATTATTTAGCTCTTTTAAATAAGTACTTAAGTATATATAACATATTTTATATAAGCTTATTAAAACCTTAAAAGGAAAGGCTAAGCAATTAAGGAGGCGCTAAACTATTAATAATACTTAACCTTTAAGATAAAGAAAGCAAATAAAAAGTTTAAAAAGTACTAAATAAAAAACGTATTAAAGGTAATACTTTCTTTTTAGTTAAGTAAAAAGGATAGCTAGTAAAGTATAACTAATAGGTTAACGTTTAAGATATAGTAAATAGCTAAGCACTTATTAGCGAATACTTTACTAACCTTATTAAGAAAAAGAAAAAACGTAAAACTAAGTAAAGGCTAAGACGTTAAGGGCGTAAGGATAACTTACTTATTAAGTTACAATTCTTTACTAACTTAATATTAATTCGCTACTTATTAATTATATCCTTAGTTAAAGCAACTATTTATAAATTAGTAAAATATAAAATAAGGAAGAAAAGTAAATAAGAGTAAATAACTAAAAGAAAATATAAAGCTAAGCTAAGCCCTTATTAAAACGATAATAATAAAAGAAAAAAACTATAAGCTAAGCTATTACTACCTTATATTATTAATAAAAGAGAGATAAAAGAAAGATAAAAAAAAGATAAACCTTTACCGTTCTTTACTTATATTAACGCTTTACTAGCGTCGCGGGAACTTACTAAATAGTCCCTTTATCTATATTAATTAAGGATAGAAATATTAGTATTTCCCTCTCCTTTATTAACTATATCTTAATTAGCATAGCACTTACCTTTACCTTTATAATAAGTAAGGCATATTATTAAGATATATAGCCTATATTACTTATAAGTAGCTAGAGTTTTAACTATACTTTTTAAGTATAATACTCCGGACTAGCTATATTAATACTAAAAGGCGGCGCCGGGGCTAACTAAGTAAGCAGCTCGCGCCGCTTATTAATAAGCGTGCGATAGTCGCTATACTAAGATTAAGAGATCGTTAGCTAATTATTAGTATATCGATTATATATTAATTACTATTATATCCTTTTTAGTACTTATAGTGCTATTTTTCTTTTAATAAGTTATCTTAGTAATATTAAACGCCTTATAAAGATACTAAGCTATTATAGCGAGATAGCGGTAAGCCTCCTCGCTAAATATAAAGGCATTATTATTACTATTATTATCCTTAAAGTCGGTATTATTAACGTTAAGTATATTAAGCTCCTAAATATAATTAAGTATAGCGACTATATTAATATAATCGCTAGTTATAACTATAGCCGCTTATATAACGATTAGCTAATAAATAGTAATAACGAATTTAATTAATAGTTCTAGTTAATTAATAATATACTTAATTATAAGTAGCCGTATACTAATAGCACGACTTATACCTCGCGGAGGTAATACTAAAGAAAATATACTTAATCTTTATAACCTTAATAAGCTTTAGCTTAAATGCTTTATAAGCCGTAATAGCAATATAAAAATAATATATATATTAAAGTTTAGCGGGTATTATCCCGCTAATATAAATAGCGCGGGCTTTAGCTTTAAACTATATATATTTTGCCTATAAAACGATAAAGATATTAGCCTTACTATTACTTATATTAATTTAAGTATTATTATCGCTATCGCTATCGCTACTATTTATTATATCGGGCTACTTTCCCTTAAAAGAAAGCATAATAAGCGGAGCGTCGTAGCTAAGTATTGCTAATATCTTAAGGCTTAATCGGTCTTACTATTACTACTACTACTTTTAAGGAGTAGTATTATTATTAATACTATTAGTACTAAGGATAAAAGACTTACTTTATGCTTATTAATTATTAGTAGGCGTGTTAATAGCCTTATCCTTAAGGATAAGTATAAGGTTAGGTATAAGCACCTTTTTAGGAGGTGCTTTTTTATTATAAAGTAATAGCGAGCTAAGCGTCTTCTTAGCTTAACCTCTTTTAGTACTAGTGCTAGCCTTTCCGGCTAAAGGAGAGTTAAGGACTTAAGGAGAACCTTAGTCACGACTACGATGCTTTAAGGGCGAACCCCTTAAAGGTTAATATTATATTTAACGTAAGAAATCGGTGCGCTTATTAGTTAAGCGCGGCTTTAAAGTATAAAGCATATTAGCAATAATAAAGAGGTATAGAATATATATTAAATAAGGAGCGAAAAGGTATAAAGAACTTAATAGTAAATAATTATAAAAGGGTTAAAAAGAAGAAGAAAAATAAAAAGTATGGGAATAAGCACGATAAACTTTTAACTAGTATATTACTACCGATATATAGGCATAATACCTATAATTGCTTAAGGGCAATTAACGTTACTATAACCTTATATATAACCCCGCGTATTTAATACTATGTTTAATTATATATAATTACTAAGCGTATATATTACTATATTTTAATTACGCGTACTTATATAATAATACTAACTAAGGATATAACTATATCTTTATATTATAGAATTCCTTATAATAGTATATTTAATATTATAGAATTCCTTATAATAGTATATTTAATATTATAGAATTCCTTATAATAGTATATTTAATATACTCTTAACTAAATAGCTAAGGGCGTTTATTATTAAGGGGGGATAATTATAAGAATAGTACTAATAGTATAAGCTAACTAAGTGCGGGCAATACGCTAAGTAAGAAGCCTTGCTTTTAGTTTAGACTTAATAAGTAGTTAATAAGCCCTTGCGATTAAAGCTAAGAGACTTTGCTTTTTATAAGCTTTAGTTTTATAATAAAGTAAGTAGCTAAGCAATACTATAACTTATTATACTATTTACTATCTTTATTACTTAATTAATAGTATCGCGAGACTATCTTCTTATATAAATAGTAGCTTTATAGTTATATAAGAAAAAATTAGCATTAAAATAGTAAAATACTTAGCTATTAATATATTATTAGTATTATTAAGTTTACGCTAAGGACTTAATCTAAGTTTTTAGAAATTTAATAATTTTAAATAAAAAGAAAAAACTAAAGTGCTTAAAGTAAAATCTCCCCTTCTTATAATTAGTCCGCCTTATATAAAGTCTTATAACTTTATATAAAGAAAGTAGTACGCTTTTTACTATAAGTATATCTTACTTACTAAGTAGTTTAACGTAGCTTAGCTAAGCTAAGGCCGCTTTTAACTTAAGCGGCCCGCGGCTTAAAGCCTTACGCTTTAAGCTTAAAGTATAAGTAGTAGTTTATCTTTTATCCCCTCTTAGCCGTCCTTTTAATATAAGGGCAGGAGGGTAAGTAGGATTTTATCCCGCGCCCTTATTATAAGTAGCGCGGCCTTAAAGAGTAAGCTTAAAGCGGGCTCCTTTAATAGGAATTTAGTACTTTATAGTGCGCGTATATTCTTAATTAAGCTTATTATATATTCGCGCTACTTAGTTATTAATCTTACGCACGGCTTTAAAGATAAAGTCTTTTATATATATATTATGCGCGCGTATATGCTTTTCTCTTTACTCGCTAAAAAAGCGCTTATTACTTATACGCGCTTATTATATATCCGCCGCCTTACCTTTAACGCGTCTTTGCTTTTTTACTACTATTAAGTTATCGCTATTATTATTACTATACTAAAAAAGAAAGTTACTTTCTTTAATCTTAATATAAGCTTACTTTTTAAGCTACTAAGTTAAAATACTAAAAATAAGGATACTTAAGCTTATTATAATATTAAGTATAAGATCTCTTACTATATATATATAGGCCGCTTATTAAGCGATAATACGCTTATAGTTTTTTAAGGCTATTAAAATTAAGCCTATATATAATTAAGTCGTGCTTATTATATAAGCGCTTATACTTTATATTATTAACCTTCTCTTAGCTATCTTTTTAAAAGCGTATATTACTTATACTTTTAATAATTGTTTTTACTTTTAATAATTGTTTTTACTTTTAATAATTGTTTTTACTTTTAATAATTGTTTTTACTTTTAATAATTGTTTTTACTTTTAATAATTGTTTTTACTTTTAATAATTGTTTTTACTTTTAAGTAAGTAGCTTTATATTAATCTTACTTTTACTTTTTAGCTAATCCCCCTTATAGCTTACTACTTTTAATAAGGACGTAGCTTATAAGCTCTACGTTACTTAAAAGGAGTTATATAAGTTTAGTAAGCCTATTAAGCGTTTTATATATATAAAGCTTATCTTCGTAGCGATAAAGCTTTAATAGCGCGCTAGCGCTATTATAACACGCGCTCTTACGTTTAAGGCCGCCCTTAGCTTAGCCTTACTTAATAAGAATATTAAGCTTCTTACCTTTACCTTTAACCGCTTTATTAATAATATACGTATAGCTTATAAGGCTAATACTAAGTTCGCCGATAAGCTTATTAGTATTATTATAGTTATATATTAAACCGTTTACTTTATAGCTGAAAGTATAATAAGTATAAAGAATATACTATTTATAATAGCTAACTATTTTAGCTTTAGCGGCTATAAAGGCCGGGATATCGCTTTTAAGGGCTATTTACTTAACTTAGACTTTATACGGGCTTATGTCGCTCTTACCCCGCTTAAGCCTATGCTTTTTAAGATCCTTATCGTTTTAAAGAATTTTAAAACTAAGGCTAAAACTAAGAAAAAAGCTTAAGCTAAGGCTCTTACTAAGGCCCGTGCTTAAAAGCGCGCTGCTCTTACTTAAAAGCTTAAGTATAAGGGGGCGCTTAAGTATAAAAGTAAGGGAAAGGCTATTAAGGCTAATATTATATCCGACTTAAAAGAGCTTAAGTTTAATATTAGCGATAAATAATTAAGGGAAGAAGAGAATAAGAGCGATAATAAAGAATTAAGGAGTAAATAAGTATAGAAGTAAGCAGGCTTATAGCTACGAGTAAGGGGATTATTAAGATGTAAAGAGTGTGCGAAAAGGTAAAGAAATAGGTAAGATATATATATATAAGGTTAATGATTTATTTAAAGTAAAGGGGGGACTAAGGTCTCCTTATATAAACAATTCTTAAGCTATAAGTAACTTAAGTGATTTAGAAAAGAGCCCTTTATTTAGCGCAGTTATGTATAATAAGCTAATAGCTACTATTAGGTTAATATTATATTTATAAGCCTAGGAATTAATTCCGTAAGAAATACGAGGTAGCGCAGCAACTTAGCACGGATTATATATATAGTCTCTATATATACCTCTTCTTAATCTGCTTATATCTTGCTTATATATGCGTGAAATAATATAAGAAAATATGTATAGTATATAGACTTATATAGCGGATTTAATATATACTTTAGCGTATTTATATTATATGTTATTTATGCTATATTTAGCTTATAGGCTGCGGGAGAGTATATTTTACTTCTTTATAGCCTCTCTTAAAAGGTACTTATAGTATATAAGTGCGCTTTAGATATACTAACTAAAGTAAAGTAAAAAACCTTTAAAATAAGAAAAATTCTTTCTTTATAGCTTAAGAAAACCTATTTATAAGAAAAAACTTAAAGCTTTTAATCTTTCTTTAAGGGAAAAACTTATTATTTATTTAAGTAAAACCTCTTTATTTTATTATCTAAGAAAAACCTTTATATAGGTAAAAAACCTTAGGTTATATAAAGGAAAGCTAAATAAAGTAAGAAATAGCTAAAAACCTTTATTATAAGAATTTATATTATAGCCTCTTTAATTCTTAGTAAACTTTAGAATTTATCGATTAGTATAAAACCTTATCCCTTAGTAAATATATCTACTATATTATCTTTAGATTTTATATAATAAACCTTTGTTTTCTTTTCTTTAATACTATTATGTATAAAATTATATGCTAAGCTTATATGTTTTCTTAGCTTATATAATTAAGGATTCTTTACTATTTTTAAAGCAGATTAATTATCTATAAAAGTTATAAAGACTTTATTTTTAGGTATATTTATAAACATTCCTTTTATTATAGTATTAAAATAGCTATATAAATATAAAGCTTCTTTATTAGCCTCTTTAAGGCCTATATATTCGGTCTTGTTTATAAAGAGTGCTATAGATTTTTATTTTTAGCAAGCCTAGCTTATAAGGTTGTTATTTATAAAGAAATAGTATCCGGAGACTAAGCTACGGTTTATAAGATCGCTAGCTTAATTAGCATTAGTATAAGCTTTGAAAAATAGCATATTAAATATTATATTATAGTTCTAGTATATGCCTAAGCTAGGATATTTATTTAGATATTTCTAAATCGTATTTAGTGCTTTAAAATATAGTATTTCTAGGTTAAAAGCAAATCTAACATATAATATTACTGCGTATAAAATATCTAGCCTTAAAAACAATGCTAAAAATAATAGTAAGCCTATTTCCATTTAATTTAATAAGATGTCTTCTTTTATAGCTATATAGTCTTTTGTTTTATTTAGGTTAACTCCCTTTATAGTAAGGGTTTTTAAGGTTTTAATATTTTATTTATTAAATTCCTTTATCTTATTAAAGGTATATTTTTCTTAGGATATATATTTGTCGTTTTTGCTTTATTTATAGTTATAGTAATTCCTAAGAAGTCTTTTACTTTGCTTAAAGATTAAATCTTTAAGACCTTGCTTATTTTATTAATTATATAAGTTATAGAATCCTTTGTAGGCCTAAAGAACAGAAGACCGTCTCCGTAAACTAATATAGCTATATGTAGCTTATTGTTTATAAATACCCTTTTTCTATAAGTAGGTAGGAAAATCCTTGCTTGCTTAAGACCTTAGATAATAAATTATACTTAAGTATCGGACTTTGTTTAAGACCGTATAAAGCTTTCTTTAATTTTGCAACTAGCTTTTTATTTTTATTATACTGCTTATTATTTTTATACTTAAGGTCTTTATTTATAATATAGTCTTTATAACCTTATAATATATTTATATATGTTTTTATATTTATATCTATATATATAAATACATTTTTTATATCGTATTATAGTATTTGCTAATTATTAGTTATAGCTAGTATTAATAAGAGTTTAGTAGACTCGGGTCTAGCGGTTGTAGAGAAAGTTTCTATATAGTTTAAGCCGTATATTTACTTATAGCCTTATGCTATAAAGTAAGCTTTATACTTAGTTATATTATTTTTATTATCCTTCTTTATTCTATAGACTTATTAGCCTCTTTAAGCCTCTTTATTACTAAGAAGCTCTTATATTTCCTAAGTATCTAGACTTATAAGTTCGTTTAGTTTAGTTAGTATAGCTTTATCTTAGTCTTTTGCTTGCGGACTATTTATAGCCTGCTTATAAGTAGTAAGCTTTATAAGATCTTTATTTCCTTTTATAATAAAAAGGATATGTTTTATATTATTATTATTAATTATAATATTATATATAGGGTATTTTATAAAATCTTTATAGTATTTAGTATGCTTCTTAAGTATTTTTACTTAAGTTCTTTAATCCTTTTACTAAGTAATATTATCGCTAGTATTATTATCGTTTATGTTATTATCTATAGTATTATTATCTATATTGCTAGTATCTTTAGTATTTATATTATTATTAGTTATATTTATATTGCTAGTATTATTAGTATTATTATTACTGTTATTATTATTATTATTATTATTACTAGTACTATTATTTTTAGTATTATAGTTATTTAGCAGCTTATTTAAAAAGGGCATGTTATTAAAAATAGTATATTCCTCTTTATTTAAGAAGTTATTTTCTAGTATAGTTATATCTTTAAAAATTATTACTTTTCGTTTAAAAAAGTTATATATGTTATAAGCAGTATCTTTATAGTCTATAATTACCCCTTTATAAGCTCTAAGCTTTAGTTTATTATTAAGAGTTTTATTCTTATAAAACATAGTGCTTTTAAATACCTTTATTTTATCGAGGTCTTTTAAACTTAAAGCTATATTATTATTCTTTTTTATAGGGGATATAAAGCTTATAGCAAAATACGGGGACTTGTTATATATATATATAGCTGCTAAAATAGCCTTACCTTATAAGTATTTTCGTAGGTTTAAGGTAAAAAGCTTAGCCCGGACTTTATTAAGTATAGTTCTATTTATCCTTCTTATTTTACTATTAAAATAAAGGGTATATATAGGACTTATATTATATATTAATAAGGGGACAACCTACTAACATAATAAACGCTACGAAGCACTAAAACGCCGAAACCTCCCCCTCTTAAGACCCTACTTAGCTTATAGGGCCCTTACCGGACTTACCCCGGGCTAGCGCTCTAGCTAGCTTCTCCTCCCGATTCCCCCCCCTTAACACTACCTTTCTACCCTAACTAATATCCGAGCTTATTATTATCGTCCCCGGCGCCGCGCCGGGTGCGACTAAGAGTAATAGCGGACTTCCTTATCTAAGGAGTGCTATAAGAACGCCCCGCCTAGCCACGACTATAAGTCGGAGTAACTAGTGCCCTCCCCCTCCCGCGCTTATAGCGACTCGGGGTCGCGGCGGGAGTAAACGTAGAAGAAGTCGTCCCACTAGTAGCCCGCTAAGGCGTCTACTTCGGGGCCTATAAGGTTCTTACTATTAGCGTCGAAGGCGGCATAAGACCGAGCTAGGTAAGGCGACTTAGATAATACTTAGTCGACTAAGCGGAATTAAGCGTTATAAGAAAATTAAGGGGAAGAGACCCCGCCTTACTATAAGCGAAAAACTAAAGGTACTTAAGGTTTAAGCTAAGGTCTTTAGTATCCCCTTCCTTACTAGCTAGGTTAGGAGCGTAGATAGCGCGAACACGCTTTAAGGTAAGGACCGCGGGGTTATTAGCCTTAAAGGCACTGCTCTTAAAGAGGCTACGAGCCCGCTTTAGTATAAGCGGGGGGACGTCGCGGCCCGCGGATAGGCTAGGAGTAAGAGATGCGAGGAGTAATATAAGGTCGTCGTCGTTATCGCTATTACCGCCGCTTTTATAGTCGGAAATAATAAGGACTAAGTTAGGACTAAGTAGGGGGCTATCCTTATCCTTAAGGACCTTAATCTCGGCCTCGTTAGCGTCGTCGTCGCCCCTATTTAGCTCCTCCTCTAACTTATTACTACTAATATTAAGCTTAGGCTCCCTTAAGTTAAACACGATATTAGCCTTAATAGCCTTTCCCTTACCCTTACCTTTAAGCACTCCTTTATACTTAAGCTCTTAAGTAAGAGCGGCGCGCTCCTAGGCATAGGCCTTAGTAAGAGCCTTAGCTTAAGCCTTTTTCTTAGCCTTAGCTTCGGCCTTAAAGTCCTTTAAGACGATAAGAACCTTAAGTAGCGGGGGCTTAAGCGGTGCGAGGGCGGCACGAGTATATATAAGGTCTAAGTTAAGCAAACGACCCTTAAAGGCGATATCTCGGCCCTTATAGCCGCTAAAGCTAAGGTAATCGGCTACTATAAATAGCGTATTCTTTATGCTTTTTAAGTTCTAAGCTATAGCGTAAATAGTTTAATAAATAACTATAATAGTGCCGTTAACCTTATTAGCGAGCTTAGCGTTAGCTTTATAGGCCGCGCGCGCGTTATTAACAAAGCGGCTAAAGGTAAAAGCAAGTAGCTTAACGTTTTTATTAAGGGAGGTAAGACTAAGGGGAGCACTAAACGCGAGAGCCCGTGTTATAATAGCGCCGGCACGCTACTAAAGCTTTATCGCTACGGAGGCGAGCTTTATATATATAAAGCGCTTAATAAGCTAACCGGATTTATATAACTCTTTTTAAGCGGCGTAAAGCTTATAAGCTATATCCTCGCTTATAGTAGTAAGTTATAAAAGAGTTTAGCTAAGGTATATAAGTAAGTTTAACGTAAGACTACTTACTTAAAAATAAGATTAGTTACTTAAGGAGCACGCAATATACGCCTTTATAAAAATAGCTAAAAGAGGATTAGCTACGCGTATTATACGCGCTTATATAGCGGATATAACTTAGATATATATAAGCTTAGTTTTAATAGCCTCGGAAAACTATAAGCGTATTATCGCTTAATAAACGACTTATATACGTATAATAAGGAATTTTACGCTTAGTGCTATAACGGGCCTAGGCCTCTTTATCCTTAGTATCTTTACCCGGTAGTTTAAGGAGTAGACTTATATTAAGGTTAGAAAAAGTAACTTTCTTCTTTAGTATAGTAGCGATAAAAATAATAAGTGCGATAACGGAGGAACGGCGGGTATATAAATAAGGCGGGGCGGTAAGTATATAATAAGCTCGTAAGAAAGATAAGCGCGTCTTTAGAAAAAGGAGAAGAAGTGCGAGCGCGCGCGCGCGGTAGGTAAGAAGCTTTATCTCTAAAGCTAAGCGCGGGATTAATAACCGGGCGGCGTAAATAAATAACGGTCCCGATTAAGAATATACGCGCACGGCGGGGCGCTAAATTCCTATTAGCGGGGACTACTATAGGCCTACTCTTTAAAGGTCGCGCTACCCGCGGGAGGGGCGTAGGTCGAAATCCCGCTTACCCCTCCCGCCCCCGTATTAAGAAGGTAGATAAGGGGGATAGGAGAGGGTCTACTACCTATACCTTAGGCTTAAAGCGCGATACTCCGGACCGCGGGCCGCTTAGGTTAGTAGCGGCCCCGGCCTTACTAAGCCGCGTTAAACTACTTAGTAAGCGGGATATACTTACGGCGGAAGGCGCACTCCCTTTTTCCTTATATAAAGTTATAAAACCTTATGCGAGGCGGACTAAGCATAAATAAGGGGAGGTTTTACTTTAAGCACTCCGGTTTTTCCCTTTTATTTATAAATATCGAATTTCTAAAAACTTAGATTAGGTCCTTAGTATAAACTTAATAATAATAATAATAATAATAATAATATTATATATTAAGCCGTTTTTTAAGCAGTATGATTTTATATTATATATAAATTTTCTTATATTATTAAAGAAAACTTTTTTTATAGTAGTCTTATTTATATTATTTTTTAATTCTTACTTATATTCTAAGAATTTAAGCAGACATTTTGCCTTACTTTTTATAAGGTATATTCTTAGATATCTAGTTATAGTATCTAAAAAGGATATAAAGTATATATATTTATTATTAGTAGGGGTTTTTATAAGGCCTTAAATATTAGTATATATTTTATCTAAAAATAGATATTTCCTTTTTAAAGGAGTCTTTTTCTTTTTATTTATTTGTTTAGCTTTTATATAAGCTTCGCATTGCTTTATCTTTATTATATTAGCTTTATTTATATTTATATTAAAATACCTTTTTCTTAAGTATCTATATAGTAATTTATAATTTATATATCCTTGTCTTTTATGCTAAAGAAGTATATCTATAATCGTCTTTTTATCTATAGACTTTTTATCTTTATTTATAAAGGTATTATCTATAGGTTTATTGTTTATAGGTATATTGTTTATAGATATTATATTGTTTATAGATATATTGTCTATAAGTATATTGTCTATAGAGCTTTTTATATTATATATTTTATTGTTAATTTAAAAGCGAGTCTTTATAACTATAAGGATATAATATAGGCCGTTATTAACAAAGCCTTATATAAGTATATATACTTCTTTATTTAAGAGAGTAATATTATCGTTACTTATTAAAGCATAGGTATTAAAAAGAGATAATTAGCTTATTATATTAATACTAATTTCGGGTATATAAAGGCAGTTCTTAAATATATAGCGTATATTACTATTAGGAAATTTAAAATATAAATTTTATACGCCTTTAACTATAATAAAAGACGCTTTTCCCTAAGTAATAGTTATATATATATCTTTATAAGAAGAGAGAAGTGATTTATTATATACTATATGCTTAAAAGCCCTTATATTAAAGATAAAGTTATATATACTCCCTTTTTTATTTTTATAATATTTTTATTTACCTTAGAAATAACCTAAGAAATAGAAGAAAGAAGAGGCTTTAAAGGTCTTATAATATTTCTTATATTAGCTTTCTTTTTCTCTTTTAAAGAGGTATATAAAAAAGGTGTATATAAAAGGGGTATAGTAAATATAAAGGGGATAGAGGGGATAAAGGGGATAAAGGGGATAGAGGGTATAAAGGGTATAAAGAGTATAAAGGGTATAGAGGGTATAAAGAGTATAAAGGATATAAAGGGTGAAAGAGGAGGGTTATTTACCTAAGCTAAGGAGTCGGAAATATAAAGTATTTCTTTAAAGGGAGAAGACTCTTTAAAGGAGGAAACTCGTCTCTTTTTTTAGCCTTTAACTCTTGATTTTCTAGTAACTAAAACTCTCTCTTAAAAAGACTCTCTTAAGGAGGGTATAGGCGTAGAACGCTTATTATTCCTATTCGAATAGTCCCGAGAAGGTTTAATCGGAAGGGGCCTTTTATAAGAAGAGGAGGAAGAAGCTTTTAGTTTAAAACTTACTGCTTGTACTTTATCTTTATTTTCCTTAAGCTAAAAACAGTCTTTTATAGCATAGCCCTTTTTCTTATAATTCTTATAAAAGACGGGTTTTTTACTATATAAAAAGAATAG